>PVKY010014358.1:0-10607 GCA_004027775.1 Bradypus variegatus | reverse complement strand
CTTCAGAGAACTGTCTTTCAATATCTTTTGCCCATTTTATAATTGGGCTGTCTGTACTATCATCACTGAGTTGTAGGATTTCTTTATATATGCAAGATATCAGTCTTTTGTCAGATACATGGTTTCCAAAATTTTTTCCCATTGAGTTGGCTGCCTCTGCCTTTTTGACAAATTCCTTTGAGGTACAGAAACTTCTAATCTTGAGGAGTTCCCATTTATCTATTTTTTCTTTTGTTGCTTGTGCTTTGGGTGTCAAGTCTAGGAAGTGGCCACCTAATACAAGGTCTTGAAGATGTTTCCCTACATTATCTTCTAGGAGTTTTATGGTACTGTCTTTTATATTGAGATCTTTGATCCATTTTGAGTTAATTTTTGTTACACCCTATTTTTAATAGCCTATTTGAATAGAGGACAGAAACATACCATGCCTTCATTTGATATGGTCCCTAACTCTTACAGGAGAGTAACAAATATAAGATATTCAGAAATGGCTTCAGCCAAAATGACAAAGAAACAAAATCTCTCTAATTCTAATTCTAACTACAGTCATTCTCTTTTCACTCTCCTCTTCAAGTCTCCTGAATTTACATTGGCTGAGACATAGTAAAAACAGAAGACAGAGAGAAAGTAGCATGAGTTAAAGAAAAAAAGCAAGGAGAATCTATAAGCCATTCTGTGACAATTTTTCTACTTAGAAAAATTAAAATTAAACTTTTAAAAAAAGAATTCCACTCTACTTAAAGTATTATATTAAGATTTTTAAAAATCTAAATTGTACAATAGAGATTTCTAGAAAGTATTATCTAAAAGTATTGTAAAGCCTAGTTCTCAGATCTTATGTACCGAGTAACTCATTGCCCCTATGTTCTCAAGTTACCCTGTAATTAGCTCTAGAACTAAATTCTGACACAGACTGCCCTACTCTTAAAGGTACAATACATTCTTAATGCCAAAGAATCAGCCTAACATTAAAGGACATCCAGAGTGGGAGATCATGCATAAACAATCAAAAAACTGCCACAATGGTCACACGCAAAACCATCTTTGCTTATTTATTTTTTAAAAAAGAAAAAGACTCCTAGGCAAGCTGAACTACGTAGAACACAAAACCAAACTCAAATAAAAAAGGTGTAAGGAGATTAGCTGTCCCAAAGCTCATGTGTTTTTACAGATTAGAAGTGATAGGACAAAACTGAAAATAGCCAGATACAGTAGTTAATGTGGGATAGAAAAACACCAAAACTCTTTAAAGTACAAAGGCCAAACACTGAAGCATAGGATTCTGGGAATATTTTATGTAGAAGCAATCAACCATAAAACTTCACAGTTGCAGCAAAATGCAATAATTGATTTTCACATTCACTCAACAAATATTGGAGGGCCTACTATGTGGAAAGCACAGATCTCACAATCAGACTTGGATTCTCTATTAGGCGAGATATGACACTGTCATAAATAATTAAAATAGATCAGGAAGTGTAAAGTGTCCTAAGAATGGTAAACAATATGTGAAAGGAGTTCAGATTAAGAAGTTACTTATGTTGGGGGAGATGAGAAAAGGATTCACGGCATTTGAGGTAGACTCTGAATGCTAGAATTTACAATGGGAAAGATTAAGGTAAGGGCATTCTGTGTAATGGGAATAGAATGACCACAGGCAGGAAAGCAGAAGGCACATATGGAATATAACAAACCATTCAGTCGGACTAGAATATAGGTTGTAAACAGGAAAGTACAAGACCACAAAGCTGGAAAAGCATATAAGGAGCCAGATCATGACTCTGAATGCTAAAACAAGAGTTCTTCAGTAATTAGTCATGAAGAATCATTAACGATGAAGAGGCAAGGGATCTGATCTGGGGTATAATTTATCTAATAGTATAGAATGATATGAATAGGGAGGAGAGAAGACATCAGTTAGATTATTGCTATCAGCGGTAATAAGGATCCCAATTATGGTGGTGAAAGAAGAGGGAGGAGGCACAGTCGTTAAAGTTAGTCAACCATCAAATATTCACTTGGTGTCTACAATGTGTAAGATGACATTCCACTCCACTCCACTGAGTAGAAGCTGTGATATGGGGAAATAAAAATTGTTTAAATACTGAGAACTAATTAACAAGGTAATATATGATTTTAGATAAATAGTACAAAAAGTATTGTACAAAGGAGTGAGAAAAAAATGGTCCAGGAAGGCTTTACTAAATAAGTTGAAGTTGATCCACACCTCAATGAAAAGGTAGAACTTCTTCAAGGGGGAGGAAAAAAATTTCACACAAAGGGAATTTTTTAAAATTCAGTAATTTGTTTAATAAAACCAAGATATGAGAAATATATTTTGGGGTAATTTCCACCAAAATGATAATATAATACTAATAATTTTCTTTAAATCTTCAATTACCTGAATTTAACTCCATAGATACTGGAAAAATGAGGCATTAATATACTATTATCATAACTTTGAATGCACAAAATGAAGTACTTGAGTATATTTTAGATTTTTAAAGGAGAGGAGTTGCTTTTAATGAGTTCATAGGATAGACCTGGCATTTTAAAAATGAAAAACATCTTGAAGAAAACTTTATTCAGTCATAATTTAAAATATCCAAAATATTACACTCTGTTATTTGTGAAAGGAAATCACTCAAAACACAACATAATCTGGTAAACTCTCCTTTCTTTTTCATATTTCATATGTAAGTGGCAAAGCTAGGATTTGAAACCAGGACCATGTGACTCCAAAACCAGAGCTATGCTTATCCTTGCTGCTCTATTAACAATAACTTATTTTCTTCTTCTGATTTTAAATCTCAAATTATTAATCACAAAGATTAGTAAGTCTTCAACTGCATAAGTACTGCAAAAACCTAAAGATGCCAATCTTTATTAATATACATATTCTGTAAATACATAGATATACTATCAAGTGGGTTTTATTTTGTTGTTGTTCAATGAACAGTAAGCTCTTTCAGCAGTGTGCCAACCTAGAACTACCATATGACAAACAGCGTACTTGTAAGAATGACAAAGTGGTATCTGAAGCTCTTAACATTTACTTCTTCTAAGCTGGACTGCCTACCTGGTCCCCTGGTTTTTATTCCCTCACTCCCCTTCTAAGATTGCCCTGGATTTTCATTTAAAATAGATTTCCTTTGTATTCTTTTTTAAGATTCAAGGATGAGAGTTGGGTAGAAGTGTGTCAAAACCATTTTCTTTGCTTTTAACTTCTAATTCAAGAATGGCTATTTCTTTAAGGATAAGGATTCAAGTACTTTCTCATAAAATAAACATTTTGTGATGGAATATAATATATAGGGTGAAAAAAAAGACCAATAATTTAAATTTTATCCATAATTACTTTATCATTTTTAACAAATTCTTATTTTTTATATTATTGGAACTTGATTTTTAGGACTGATTCATTAAAACTTGACTTATAGAAAAAAAAGAACTAGGAATAGGCATAGTTTTTATAAAACATTCAGCTGCACAAGCCTCAAAATATATTTATTCATTCAAAATAAATCCATTAATGCACTCATCCAATAATTATTGAATGCTTCATATGTGCCAGGCATAGTTCTAGTTACTTTGGAAACACCAATTTAAAAAACAAATAAATCCTTTTTCTCAGGGAGCTTACCACCCAGAGAGAGGAGAAAGATAACAAACAATAAACATCATTATAAGTAAGGATAGTGTGTTTAAAAGTGGTAAGTGCCATGGGGGTAAAAATAGAATAGGGTAAGGGAGAATTCCAGGGTGTTTGGGCAGGTTACAATTTTAAATAGGGCTTGATTAAGAAGGTGACATTTGAGCAAAGACTTGAAGGAGGTAAGGGAGTCAGTCAAGGTGATAACTTGGGGGAAAGAGTACTCCAGACACAGAACAATCAGGGCAAAGGTCCTGGAAAGTCCTAGGGAACAGCAAGGAGGCCAGAGAGGACAGAAGAAGCCAGTAAGGACTGGTGTGGGGGTTCTATGGGACACTGTAGGGAATCTGGCTTTTACTTTGAATGAAATGGGGTTCCACAGAGGGTAATGGGTAATGAAGACAGTTTCATGACACATTTTATCCAAATATGGCTGCGGTGTTGAGAAATGTCTATAGAAGAGGCAAGGATAAAAGCAGGGAGACGAGTTAGGATCAAGACTGTAACCCAGGAGAAAAACAGGCACTTCCTACAAACTTTGACCATAATGAGGCAGGACTTAATCTTCAGGGGAGATTAAATTAAATAGCTTCAGTGAAACAAATCTGTCAGATCTTGCTAAAAGAAAATAATTTGAACTTAAAGAAGTTTCATCTATAGAGCTCTTGGCATATATGTATACTGTGCAGCACAAACACCAAGGACATCGTTTACTCAGAAAACTACCATGTATATTCTTTTATAATCAGCTCTCCCCTTTACGAAATGTTAAAAAAAAAATCCCATTGCAGCTAACATTAATTCTTAAAAACAAAAACAAAAAAATACAAGCTTATATTCCCGTAGCTCTAAGTTAATTACACACTATTTCTAAAAACAAAAGATTTACTTAGGTCTACTGAAAATACCATAAATCATTTACCTTGGATCATCCAAATTAACCATTCCTAAGGAATCTTATTTCCTTTGGGGGGGGGGAATTTTTCCTACAAAAGTTTCTTTTTTTATGCTCCCATTTTTTAAAGTAATTATTTTCGTCCAATTGATACTAAAATTACGTTATTAATATCCGGGTCATTTCACTTCAGGAAAAGGCAACCACAAGAACTCCCACTGTCACAAGTAACAAGTTTAAAAAATTGTTCTTTCATGATATCAAATTAGTCACGTTAGTCTTCCTGGTGAGGGCAAATATACACTTTTCATAAATTCTAAAGAAGTTCCTTAATACTACAGTTATCATAAAGGTCAAGAGAAAGAGTGCAATAAGTTAAAGACACTCAATTTGTTTGGAAAGGGGCTAAGGAACATGGAACTCGATTTTGAAATAAAAATTCTCATCTCTAAAATATCTGTTCTTGAAATTGAAATAAACACACTGCTGCACAGCATATATGGGGCGGGGGGAGGGGCTGAAATATAAACAATTCACTTGATTCACTCAAAGATATTTGGAAAGACATACAGGTTTGGCTTGAACTTTTAATACTACCACCCCTGTGACAATTCTTAGAGGGAAATGTATGTGTACATATAGAAAACATAATACTGAATTCAAATTCATTAATTCATTCAACATTTAAGTGCTTCCTATATGCCAGAAATTGTGTGAAGCATTGGGGATGCAGTCCCTGTTCTCAAGGACTTATATTTTTCATTGATCCCAGTTAGTGAGCTCCAATTATGTACCAGATGTTGGGGACATAGCAGCAACACAGAAGACACAGGGTTCTTACCTATATGCAGCTTATACTGGGGGAGGAAGAAAGCCTCAAGGATGAGATACATCTAAATAAGCAGAGGTATTCACTAAAGTGTTATAGGTGCTGCTTAGAGATGTGTACAGAGTTCAACAGGGGCACAAATAAAAGAGGGATGGATTCAAGGCTGGAGGGAATGGAAGACTTCAGAACTTCAGATATAAGGTGACATGAGAGCAGAGTCCTCAAAAAGGATTAGATGTTCACCTGGGACACCCTGGCAAAGAGCTCCAAACAGAGGGAGCACGTGAAGCAAAGGCAGAGATGTGTGAACAGTCTGGCATATTTGGTAGGCCTAGAATGCAGAATGTCAGATAAGTCATGGAGGATTCTGTATGCCATAATAAGAATGGACTTCATCTGTACAGAGGAAAGGTCGCTGAAGGGTTTTAATCAGAAAACCAGCACATGTGATCAAGCTTTTCTTGTGTAATCAGACACCAGTTTTACAGGAATGAGAAAAAATAACAATAGATAATGATGTCACCAAATGAAACAACAACGGAGACTGCCTAGTTAGAAAAACTAAACTCTCTTCAAGAAAAAAACTATAAGCCACTTAACTATTCAAGTCCTTCTGCAAAAAAGTTTTTTTCAATGCAATTTAAAATTGAAAAGGTAGAGAAAAGGTATTTACAGGTATATTATGGAGTATAATATCTGCATATTCTTATTTTCCTCGAGAGGTTTTAATTCTTTATTAATTCTGTAAACACTTATGAGGTTGCTGATAGCTGTACAGAGTAATACTTATTTAGGAGAAAGTCTGATACAAAGAAACCACAATTAACAGAAGGTATATCCCAAGTCAGGTTAAAAGGTCTCTGAAGTTCAAGATAATCAAGTTTCCTTAAGTAAGCACATTTTAAAAAAAAGGTGTGTCATAGGGGGTGGAGCTATTTTAAGGAGGAGTTAAAAATTAATATATACATATGTAAACAAGTAACTAGATGTTGCTCGGACAAAAAAATCACCATCTGGAGATCCAGTCCTAAGTAAAGGAAGAAATGAACACCTACCAGATCCAATTAACGGAGAAACGGGGGTGGGGGGTATATCACACATGAAAATACATAGAGTGGGTTGGGGTCAACCACCTATCCAGAACCCATAATCCAATTTGGTGTTATGATGAAGAAACCATTTCCAAACCCCATAGCTCAGACTCCACGATTCAGACATAAACGCAGGAAAATGTCACTCCCAAACTCCACAAGCGAACTACCAGACACTGGACAAGAGGATATGATCACATTTTCGGATCCCGGAACGCAAGGACAGAGAGTCCCATACCCACACCGTGCCCGAGGCGAGGTGAAGGATCACCCCTATTCTGGAAGCGGGGGAGCAATCACACTCAGACCCAGCCATCTAAGAGGGCCAAATTTCCCCAGCCCAGGCCTTGTCAGGGTACACGGGCAGTGACGGCCCGTAACCCCCACAATTTCGACAGAGCTGCTTCTGCTCTTCGTTCCCCCCTCCCCAACACACACCCTCCCCTACCTGATATGGCGGCGGCGGCTCCTGATCCGGCTCCGTCCCCTCGCCAAAGCTAGCCCGGTCAGACTGAGACTCGTGAAGCAGGGAGATATCATCTGAGGTGGGGGATTTGAGGCAGTTCCCCATCTTCCGGGGCTGGGGTGTGTGATCTGGGGGAGGAAGAAAGGAGTGGCGGGGTCGTTCGCACGCTCCGCGGTCAGCTTCGGTCTGCGAGGTGGGGTTCGGCGGCAGGCCGGGATTCAGGCGGCGGCGACTCCCCCGCCCCCCGGCGCCGCCGAGGGGCCGCTCATGCCAGTCGCCGGGAGTGGGGGGCTCAAGCCTGGGCCGCGGGCTCCACCAGGGTCGCGGCAGTTGCCTCTTGCAAAGGCGGTGATGGGGGGGTGGGGCGGGGAGACGAGGCACTTCCCCACCCCGCCCCCCCGCGGGGCGGCGGCGGCCACGGAGCTGCTGGACCTAATCCAGGTCAGGAGAGGGGGGCGCGGCCGCCGCCGCTGCCTCAGCTGCTGTCTCAGCTGCTGCCCCCGCCGACGCTGGAGCTGCGGCCGCGGGCCTCATCCTACTCCGCCTCAGCGCGGCGGCGGCGACCAGAACGAGGCGGGCTTCGGCCCTGCGTCATCCCGCCGTGCGTGCCCTGATCCCGCCCTTGGCGCCCGGAGGCCTGGGCGGCTCCTCCTGCGTGTCTCAACCCGCGCCACCAGCCCCCTTTCCTGCTCCCGGCTCCCAGCTCCCAGCTCCCAGCTCCCCGCCCAGCAGCTGTTCCCGGGCCTGCGTCAGTTTCTGCTTAATCTCTGACAGTTTGGCTCCACACCTGACTCCGAAACCCCTCTCGTCTCCGGCACCCCCCTCACCCACTACTCCCGCCCGGTTTAAGTCTCAGCTCTCACCTATGCACTGGTCTGACAGTCTCCTCACCATCCTTCACTGCCTGGTGATCTATTTATAGACGAATATCTCAATGGATCACTCCCAGCATTAAAATGTTAAATGGCTTCCCTTTTATCCCTTCTGAATAAAGTCCGAGCTCATTAATGAACCCTCCCTTGTCTCTCCAATCACTTGCTTATCCTCCAACATCACAGCCAGAGAGATTCTGCTTCAGTTGTATATCTCAGATTGCTCCGTTTTTTTTCCATTCACACCACCATAGTCCAAACCACCATCATTTCTCGCCCAGACTGCTGCACTAGACTCCCACCTATTCACCCTGCATTCACCTTTGTTCCCGTCCAATCCACTATATGCAAAACAGGTACTCTCAAAAACGCAAATCTGATCATGTCATCTTACTGTTTAAAAACCATCAATGGCTTATCATACTGTTGTAAACTAAGTGCTAATCCTTGAATGATCTACAAGTCCGTTATCTCTGCAAACTCATTAGTAGCATTGTACACCACAGGCACCCCACCTCCCAAATCCTAAACTCCAGGCTGTCTAATGTACTTTCGGTTACCTTGAAGACTCTTCCTTTTGGCTCAGGCCTTTACCTGTATTGTTTCTCTGACAGAAACCTACTTTCCCATTCCTAACCCTCTATCTTCTACCAGGCTAACCATATTTTCCCACCACTTCTTCCTGTATTCAACTTCATTTCCTCCGGGAAGCCTTCCTGACCCACCAGTCTGCCTCAGCTGCCTCCTCTCTGCTCTCACAGCCTCTGAGCTTTTCTCTGTCACAACTTGATAAGCTGAATCATCTGCCCCTTCTGTGTGCAAGACTTGGCACATTGCCTAAGGTACAGTAGGCTCTCTTCTTTGTTTAAGAAACAATCAGCTCTCATGAAGCAACATATGCAAAGGAGGGAAACAAGAAAGATGAGAGTGCCCCCGATAGTTATTCCTTCATTCAACAAGAAATGGGTATTGACTTCCATTCTTTTAATCACCCTTTACTGATTTATTTACTGTTTCATTTGTTGGTGCCAGAACCTATGGTGGGCACTTGGAAAACTGATTTATTTACCAGAATTGGCTTGCTCCTGATCTTGAGGAGACCACAGTCTAGCTGGGAAGAAAAATAAATATATGCTCCCCTACCTCCCCAAGTATCTCTGGAGGGTCCAGAAAAGAGTGATTAGTCCATTTGGGTGGTGATCAGAAAGGGTTCTTGGAGGCAGGACTATATGGGTCTAGGCACTGTAGCTTTGGAGTCTCTATTCTACAAAATCACTATTTTATTGAAATGCACTTATATCCCATATGAAATGTAAACTTTTGCTGTAAAATTTTGAAAAGACTTAAAATTTTGCTTTTGAAAATATTTGGCTCCCAGGAACTCATTTAATTTATGTTTGACTACATTTTCCAGAAATCAGAGGTACTCTGGAATGTTTGCTTAATGAGAAAATTTAGCTTACAAATTATTTTCAAACATAAAATTTTAATAAATAATAAATGTAATATGATATTTACATAATATAGATTTGTAGACAGATTTTTTTTACACTTTTTGGTTTTCATACTTTTTTCTTCCAGATGTGTAACATTTTCATAGGCCATTTTAAAGCTCTTGGGCCTTGGGTGCTGAGTGCCTAATGAGAACATGTTGCTGACTCTGAAAGTAAATTGGTTGTTTGCCAGAGAATGGGAGGGGCATCTGAGGCCCAGTGATGGGTTGTGGGTTGTCTCTGCTCTCAAACAGCTGAGTCTAGTTGGGAAACAAACAGATGAGCAGACAGTTTAGCAGGACTACAATTCAGATCTTCACCTTTATTCTATTTTTTTCTTACTTTTGCTTCCATGAGCATATATCACCACCTCACAAAGGTACAACTATAGATGGGGGGAGGGGGAGGAGGCATGGTTCACTGCCTAAGCCTAAGTGAGGGGACAATATAGACACCTATATTGACCTAGACCCAAGTATTGGTGATTGAATCATGTCCCCCACAAAAGGCATGTTCAGGTCCCAACCCCTGGTCCTGTGGCTGTGACCCCATTTGTAAACAGGACCTTTGAAGATGTTACTACTTAAGGTGTGCCCAAACTAAATGAGGGTGGGCCTTAATCCAATATGGCTGAAGGCCTTTATAAGCAAAGGAAATTTGACACAGAAAGAGAAACAATGGAAGAGCAAGAAACCAGAAGTCATCAGAACCCAGAAGAGAAAGGAGAGGGTATCACCACATAATGGAAAAGCCAAGGACCAAGGTTCGCTGGCAGCCAGCTCCAGAAAGCCACAGTCTTCAGGGAGAAAGCATCACCAGCTGTGAGCCAATAAATTCCTTTGTTTAAACCAACCCATTGTATGGTATTTGTTTTAGCAGCTACCAAACTAAAACATCAAGTATAAATAACCACCATGGCAAACACTTATAAAGCACTTTCTACATACCAGTAACTGTATTAACTAAACTTCATAGTAATTCATTTAACCCTCACAACTCTATGATATGGGCACTACTAAAACTCCCACATTACAGATGAGGTAAGATTTAGGCAGAGGTGTGCTAGAGCTGGTTCGTACCTGCTTATGACAGCCAGTTGTTAAAACTAGGAATTTTGTGAGGAAAGTTTCACAGGCATTTGTCTCTTCCCTCCTTGCTGCCCCTTCCCACCCTACCCCCAGCTCCCATTTGCCATTTTCCTTGTTTCCTCTGAATAATTCCAACTGCTTCTTAATGAGGCCCTTGCCTCTGCACCATCAATCTATTCTCCACATCACTACCCTGAAAAATGTAACCAGAGAGCATTCAC
>PVKY010014357.1:0-10618 GCA_004027775.1 Bradypus variegatus | reverse complement strand
ATATACCATGCAGTCATACAAAGCGTACATTCATTTGTTCACAGTACCATTATATAGTTGTGTGTTCATTGCCCAAATTAATTTTTGAACATTTTCATTACCACACACAAGAATACTAAAAACAAAAATTAAAATGAAAGAGAACAACAAAGTAAAAAAAGAATACTGGGTGCCTTCTTTTTTTTTTTTTGCCCCGATTTTTCTCCTCATCTATCCATACACTGGACAAAGGGAAGTGTGGTCCATATAGCTTTCCCAATCACATTGTCACCCCTCATAAGCTACATTTTTATACAATCGTCTACAAGATTCAAGGGTTCTGGGTTGTAGTTTGATAGTTTCAGGCACTTACTGCTATCTATTCCAATTCATTAGAACCTAAAAAGGGTTGTCTATGTTGTGCATAAGAGTGCCCACCAGAGTGACCTCTTGGCTCCTTTTGGAATCTCTCTGACACTGAAGCTTATTTCATTTCATTTCACATCCCCCTTTGGTTCAAGAAGATGTTCTCCATCCTGCAATGCTGGTCTTGACTCCTCCCTGGGAGTGGGCCCCTCCACTTTCAAGGAAGAGATGAGAAAGGACACACATCCACAATTATAAAAGGCCCGTGTGCAAGACTTTAAGCTAGATACTTCACAGATATCATCTTTTCCTGTTCTCCCAGATACTGATGAGGTCAGGAGCTGTATCCTGATTTTACAAAGGATAGGGACACTCAGGGTTTCCAGGACTTGTTCCAGTCTCACAGATGTGAAAAATGGAACTGAAATGTAAACCAGATCTGTCTGGTTCCAAAGCCCACGCTCCCTCCACAATACCACGCACCTCCACCAGTCAGCCTGATGGTGGTTTTTCCATGTGAGGAAGGGAGAACTTCCCTGGGGGCTGCTTGCTCCCAAAAACCATGGTGGGATGAAGAAGGCTATAGGGCCAGGGCCTGAGGGACAATCTAGGGTTGGTAACATTCCAAAGCATCAATGTGGAAGTTTTTTTCAGCTCCCAGTTTCCTGGTCTATTAAACAGGGATTAACAAATACCCCCCTCAAAGGGCTGCTTCAGAGACTGAACAATGAGATCCCACAACAAAGTGCCATGCAAATGTTGTGACTGCCAACCTACAAGAGGCTGTCAACAAAAGAGGGAATGACTTCCTCAGCTAACTCTGCGACCAGACTGCTGGGCATGGGATGTGGCCACATGTGATCAGAGACAGAGGCAACTTCCTGAGGGTGGGATGTGAACAAGTCTGACTGCTCACCAAGCACACTGGGCTCTCCTCTACCCCCCTCCCTCTAACCAACACTTGGTAGCCCTGACCTCTGACTCTCTCCTCCGCCCTCACTCTGCAATGACC
Organism: Bradypus variegatus; assembly: GCA_004027775.1. NCBI lineage: Eukaryota > Metazoa > Chordata > Mammalia > Pilosa > Bradypodidae > Bradypus > Bradypus variegatus. The sequence continues at coordinate 9,261 of PVKY010014357.1, read as the reverse complement.
AGGGACCATCCCTGGTGCTCCTAAGACAGAAAGTATTAATGCGTTCCCCTACCTTAGCATTGCTCCCACTCTCCACACTGCACACTTCTCGAGTGTGTAGATCACAACCATATCACTCCAAATCTTCAGCATTCACTTCCTCTGGGGACACAGACAAATGACCTTTGACAAGCATCTGCTAGAGACACCAACCATGAAGACTGACCACTTGAGAGCCATCTGCCCCAACTCTAGGTTCACTAAGGTTGACGTGATGGTCATCTAGGTTTCTACCTAACCTTCCCCTCTTAGCTCTCAATAAATGGGAGTTCAGGACTCATGGTTTTTTAAGAGTCAGACTAGAGGAAGTAAGTCTTCCAAAGATGCACTGTCCAACAAGGTCCCATAAGCCACATGTGGTTGCTTGAATGCAAATTAATTAAAAGTAAATATAATTAATAAAATGTCATGGCTACATTTCAAGGTCCCATAAACCACATGTTGCTTGTAGCTACCATATTACACAGTGCAAATTATAGACTGCTGCTGTCATCTCACAAAAGTTCTACTAAACAGAGTTGCTGTAGGGTCAGGTGAAAACAGGAATTGCTGTGGAACTTGTGTCTGAGTTTGACAGGGCTGCTCTACCATAATGGACTGACTGGCTTAAACAATAAGAATTTATTGCCTCACAGTTTCAGAGGCTAGAAACTCAAAATCAAGGTGCTGGTAGATCATGCTTTCTCTGCAGTCTGTAGCATTCTGGTGGTGGCTTGCCAGAAATCCATAACTCCATCTCTGCCTTCGCCACATGGCCATCTCTCTTTTCTGTCTGTCTCCTCCGTGTCCAGATTTCCTCTGCTTATCAAGACTCCAGTCATGCTGGATTAAGACCCACCCTGATTCAGTTTGGCTTCACCTTAACCAATAACATCTTCAAAGGTCTTATTTACAAATTAGTTCATATCCACAAGACCAGAGGTTAGGACGTGAACAAGTCTTCAGGGGACATGAGTCAATCCATAACAACCTTTAAAGCTGAGAGTCAGACCTTGGCCCGGAGACTGCCTAACCCGAGGGGCTGGTTAGCTGGACAACCAGCCTCCCTGTGTCCCAGGGCAGCAAGAGACAGCCAATCTATGCCAAATGCTCAGGAAACCCAGTAGCCAAGGGATAAGTGTTTGCCCCAAGTTAATCACCTTTAGGAGTCTCCATTTTGCTGCTAAGGAAGAAATTAGACGGGGACAACGTGGCCTCGCACTGTCCTACCTGACACAGAGCTTCATCCCCAGAGCCTTGAAATGTTCGCTTACTAAGCCAGCTTGGAACTTCTGGATGAGTATCAAGAAATGAGGTTCAAATAAGATACAGAAATGTACGCCAGGCCTGGCTGCCCTCCCAGCTGGAAACCCTGGCTCCTACAAAACTTGGCCACTAAAACACCTAGCCCAGCATTTTCAGACCACACTCCTGCCCCCAGTCACTACCAAGTGCTTGCTGCCAAACCCTGCAGATTATCCCCCATGTCGCCTTCATGCCCCTGAATGTTCCCACCTCTAAACTGATTTCCTGAAACACTCTCCTATCCACCTACTCCTGTTGTATGGGAGCCTATATCCTCACATCAGAGGACGGAACTAATGATGTGGAGCAACTTCCTCCCTGAGTGAGAAGGCTCCTTGAGTCTTATCTGCCAGGAGCAGGCAGTCCATATTTCCTCCCAACTTCACCAATTATAGGTCCCACAAGAAAGGACTGTGGATAGGAAAATTAACTACAAGTTTAGATCCTTAACTGTCTTTCCCTACATAACTAACAAAAAAGGTCAATCAAGAACTGTGGGAAATAAAGCTGCACGAGGAAAGACAAAGGAAGGTCCTGTATAAGGAGGAAAGCATTGCACTCCTCCTCCCCCTACAAGAGATTTCATGTTAGTAAAGTACTTTTAAAGGCAGCTCTGAGACAACAGAGGGAAGAAAGAAGAGCCTACAAAGGGTACAGTTTCCAGCCCAATCCTTAGCTTGGCTGTCACCTCTCCAAAAGAGCCAAGTGGAGGAACAGGAAGGTCCAGGGCAGCCCTCTCACCCTTGCTCTCATGTTGGGGCAGGATGATCACAGCTTGGTGTCTCCTAGGGGCCACTTCCTCATCAGCAGGATAGAGGGTCAGAATCAGGATCCAGAGAGCATCAAGGCCTGTGTGTAGGGGACGCTTGGATCACCTTGAACTCAGGGCATACACTCTTGTTTTCAAAAGTATATAGTGAAGCATTTCCAACCCCAACCCACCCCCTGCATCTGGACAACCATTCTAAGGGCATAAAGAAAATCAGCACCTGTTCTCACTTTTCCTCCTGCCCTAAGATCCCCCTGTGACACCTCCTATCATGTAACCTTGGGGAAGCCACTTAACAGCCTTAGTGTTTCCACCTATAAAATAACAGAATAACCCTTGTCCTTTCTTTTTCTAAGGGTTGTCATCAGGACCAGGTAAGATAAACTAGGCAGGTGGTATCAATCACCATGTTAAATGTGAAATCTCCATTCTCTTTAACAAAGAAAATTAAACTGTTCAAGCTATAGAGAAAAATGGGAGAACTATATAACCCCCATCTCCCTTTCCTTCTTTCCTTTATTCTGTAGCACCATCTCTATTTAACAGTCGATACATTTTGCTTATCTATCTGTCTCCCCAGCTAAATGGAAACTCTTTGGGGCAGACTTCTATCTGACTTGCTCATTGCCCTACCTCCAGGGCCTGAATGCCTGGTGCATAGTAGGCATTAAGCCATGAATTTCCAGCTCCCATAACCCATCTTGAACCAAGTCAAATGCCATTTTACCACCTGCTGTGGATCCATCATTGACTCCACAGCCTGGAAAAAATTCTAACTTGCCCTTTCTAACCAGCAAAAGGGCTGGAGAGAGTAGGAAAATGAGGAGCTCCTGGATAGGAGATAGATGCCAGGAAAAGGAAAAAGCTTCCCAAAAATTCAAGAATGAAGTTTCACACTAACACCTGTTTCTCAAAAAGAATGCAAGGAAACTCCAAGAGCCAGGGAACTCTCAATTCCAAGGCAGATGCCATGTGATTTCCAAATGCACACTTTTCAGAAATGAGTTCATAGTCAAGAGCTTTCAGAAGCCAAAATTACGGAGATTGAACCCAATTAAAATAACGATCAGTCCATATTTTCAGCCCATTGAGAGAATCCCTTCTTAAAGGCCAGTTCACCTGAAAGTCTGGGGCTTCCTTCCCACCTTCCCTAGGCAGTGGGCCATCTTGCCCCTGGCATTCTGACCACAAACCCAGACTCAGTAATCTGGGCCAGCACTGTTCAAAAGACTAGAGTTTGAGCTTCCTGGGCCAGGCAGTTTGGGGAGAGAACTGCCTGACACGGCGGTACACTGCCAACAAAAGCAGAAGCCAATGTGACCAGTTCTTACAATTACTTCCCCTTTTGCTTTCCAAACACAGGACACCAGACAGCCACACATCAGAAAGGAAAGCAGGGGCCAGACCTTCTGCCTGTTTTTTCAAAAGTTGGAAAGTGGAGTCCTTGTTTCCCCCCAACCCCTACAGGTCTAGATATTCAAAATTCTTTGTATTTTGTAGCGTTCAGAATATAGTTTTCAGTTTTTACCCACCCAACAACAGAAGCAATAACCTCAGTGCTCCCTAGACACTGGGCCCTTTCCCACACTTCAGTGTAACCCATTAAAAGGAAAGTGTAGGGGATGTTATTCCTAAGGGAGACATGAACAAACTCGGGTTCAGGGAGATAAAGTCCCAGAGCCCCAAATCAGGAGAAGTTTAGAGTTCTCCTTCCTTTAGATTACTTCAGGAAAACAAACAAAGTAGATAACAGAATCAGGCCACTGTGGTGTTAAACGAAAGCAAGGAAAACTGCTTCGAGTTTGGCAACTGATGTAACTGTGAGACCTATATCCAAAGAAGTAGCTTGCGAAAGAACTAAGTTGCCCTCCTCCTTCTCTACAGTCCATGCTGACCACGAGATGGGTCTTTTCCTTTGGATTTTTGCACTCAACGACACCAGCTGCACGTTCAGGGAACAATCACTTGCCGCCGCGCCGAAGGCACGTTGGCGGACAGGGGAGGGTCTGCCAGACCCCAAGAATCGATCATGAGGGTGAGGCCAACCGAAAGGCCAGATTCTAGTTTCAGATATTCATTGGGTCGTTAGGCGTGACTTGTTTTGAGCCTAACCATTCTGAATCTTCTGTTGACCTTTAATTTCAGGTATCCACAAGCAACACCTGACGGGAGCCTAAACGAACTCAGACACCGGTCTCCTGGGAAAGGATGCGCAGAACATTGACCCACCGACACCCGCGCATGCGCCGCGACGGCACCAGCGCCGACAAGTCCAGAGCCTGCCTCCACCAGACTTCGTGGGCAGGAGCCCGCTATTCGCGCATGCGCGCATTCGCAACTACCTTTGCCTGGGTCGTCTTCTGTTCTTCCGCCCCCGTTCCTGACCCCGAACGCGGGCTGTTCCAACTATGGCCATCATTCCCCATTCCTTACCTTTCGCCCAGTTTTCTCACGTAAAGCCTTCAGGCGTTCCTTTCGCCGCAGCGCCTCTTCTTCTAACCGGCCCATACCGGCAGCAGGCGCCGCCATCTTTCCCACCAACCCCCCCCACCTTCTCCCTTGCCCTGCACTGAGATTAGATGAAAGTCTCATGGCCAATCCAGGGGCGAGTTTGGGAGAGCAGGAAGTCCTGAATGCCAATCAATGCTGAGTTCCTATAGGAGGGGCCGTCCCTTTCTTCCCCGGCCACTCGCTTACTGGGCGGGGTCCCGCAAAGAAAAAAGTGCTAAGGCTCGATTTGTCCAACGCCAATCGGTGACAAAGCAGTAAATGGCATCAGACCTAAGAGAAGGGGAATAGAGCGCGTCGATCGCTCTGAGTTTGCCTAAGCACCAACCACCGCTTTACTCCATACCGACGTCAAGGAAAGCCGTGACCCATCCTTGTCCATTTGCCCTGATCCTTCAAGGCACGAATGTCTTTAAAAAGCCTTCCATTGCATCCCCGACTCCAGCCCAACACGAGGTCTGCCTCACTCCTACCCCTCGCTGCCGGTGGCTCCCCGGACTCACCTGTCCCAGCACCCCCAGGGTTTTCTTGCTGCGACCTCAGACAAAACCTGCACAGTGCGGGACCTGGCTGAATAGCCATTTCCTTCTGGGTACACTGATGATCCCCTTCCACCCCCACCCCGCTCCTGGAGCCACAAAATACCTGGGGATCAGACTACCTCCCCTGAAGGACGAACCCCAACGGGGGCCCAGCAGGCTGGCACGACTCCCAAGAAACCCACTATGCTTATGAAGGGTTGGCTGGGCCTCGACTAAAGCTGGCGGCCATGGGGTGTACGGCCACCCCACCAGCAGGAGCCGCCAGTGTTTTCTTCCCTGTATTAATCAGCGAGGCAGATAACAGACCATTTAGGCAGAGTGTGTAGAGGCTGGCTGAAATCACGATCTTCTGACAGCATATTGGGCGTACCCAAAGCTGTGACTCCTCCCGCTTGGGGATAGAAGGCCATGCCCCCTTCAGGGGACACAACTCTCCTGCCCTTTCTCAGCCAGGCTGTTCCTTGCCTGGGAGTTCCCTTCTCAGACCGGCCACAGGCAGACACCCACTCCTGCCTTCAGGGGCCCCTGTGCTACAGACCCTTCCCAGTCCAGCCTCCAGACCCCATCTAACCTGGGTCCTTTTACTTCCTCTTCCCTGCAGTAGGTAGGGATCCCTGCCACGATCTGGCCCTTATGTAGGAGGTGCTCAGGAAATGTCAGCCAAGAGGTAGGGGGGATGGTGGACAAGGCAGAAAAAAAAAGGCCTGACTGGAGAGACTGCCCAAGAAGCCAGGACAGAACAGAATGTGGCTGAGGGCAGTCTCTGTCTTCTTTGAACCACCCAAGGTCCAGGGGGACTCCAGTCTGGCAAATTCCTACTGCCACCTGAGTCGTGTCTGCCCCTCCCTGCCCTCTGTACCCCACCCCCACCTCCACCATTGTTTCCCCAAAACCCTGTCCTACCCCTATGAACTTCCTCATCTCCCAGGCTGGCCCTGTGGGGCACTGGGGAAGGAGCCAGCATGGCCCATCACAGTCATGCCTGTGTTCCTGGCCCTCTACCCCTGGCTGCCCAAGTAGTCTTCATTTGGCCAGTCCGGGCCTCGTTTTCTCCATTTGTAAAACAGGATGAGGTGCTCGCCTCATGAAGTTAAAGGAGAGGAATGATGCGAAGCAAGCCCAGGCCCTGGAGTGAGGGCGCCTCTACTGGAGGATCTTGGAAGGCTTCCTGGAGTTGGGAAATAGCAGGGATTGTCTAAAGCCCCCAGGGATCTACTTGTTGTTGGAAAGTACAGCGCCCCCTATCTCCGGAGGTATTTCAGGTTTGTCTTACCACTCGCTAATAACCCGCTCCCCTCATACCCCCATTCTGCTCCTCAAGCAGCTCAAAAGTGGCTCTTCGATCTCCCTCTAAAGAGGTTAGAAAAGCACCTGGCACGTGGTAAGCGCTACATGTGGTCGTCGTTGTGTTTGCTGTTATTATTACTTGTTGAAGGATCGTGGCCAACCAGACAGAGCTGGTGCCACACGGCCCGCAGTCCCTTCCCCTGTCCCGCGGGCCTGTTCCTCGCGAGAATGGCGGTGACTCCAGCCACACGGGTTGCGTCCTCGGAGGAACAAGGACCAGGGAAAATCTGGAATCCCAGATCGCTACCCTTGTTCCCGCGGCTCAGACAGGCGGCTTGCGAAGCACCAGTGAGGGCGCGGCCTGCGGGGGGCGGGGCTGCGAGGCGCCCTCTGGGGCCGCCCTGACCTCAGGCTCCTCCTTCCGCCTGCTCCCCGCCCTTCTCTCTGTCCCAGGAGAGGCGGGGCGGCGGCGGCGGCTGGCCGGGAGGAGGAGGAGGAACCAGCGAGCTTGGGTGGCTCAGCGCGGCGGGGGCAGGAGCAGCGAACTTCCCCCAGTACTACCGCGCCGCGCCGCTCCGCCCCGGAGTAACGCCCTCTGCCCATGGGCCTGGCGGAGGGCAGACGGCGGGCGGCGCGGAGGAGGCGGTGGCGGCAGGTGGCGCGCAGCGAGACCGGAGCCGGGCCGGGCCATGGCCGCCTCGGAGCGGCTGTACGAGTTGTGGCTGCTGTACTATGCGCAGGTGAGCCCGCCCCGCCCCGCGCCTGCAGTGCCCCAGCTCCACGCGCCCCGCGCCTGCTGCACCTGTGCCGGGTGCCGCCGAGACCGCGTACATTCGCGCGCTCGCCGGGTGCGCTCAGGCTCCGCACATGTTTGCGCCCCCGGCCGGCCGGGTGCCCCTGGCACTAACACCTAGAGGACGACCCTCAAGGGCGCTCACCCACGGGAGCCCCTCAGGCGGGGGCTGTCCAACCTAAATGGTGCTCGAGGAGAGGGGCTAGGCTGGCACGGCCCGGCACTTCCCCCTTTTACAGATAAGTAGACTGAGGTCCGGAGAAAATGAAAGAAGGATTGAGAAGGGAAAAGGAGGCTCAGTTTGCATTTGAGCTGCCCCTTCTGTGGGCGTGACCCGCTGGGTGGTCGTGGCCGATGGTTCTGAAAGTGGGCTGCGGGTCCTGGCAGGCGGTGAGTGATAAACTCCTTTTAGACTTGGGGCGGCCCCACCCGCCGTGCTGAGGATTGGACTTAGGACCCCTCCAGGAGCCAGAAGAAAGTTTTACCACAGATGCCGAGAATGGAGACTGGGGGTTGAGACCAGGAAAAATGTCTGAGAGGGACAGAGGGAGCTCCTGAGTTCCCCATCCCTGACCACTTTAGTTGACCTCAGAAGGTGACTTGGGTCTCCCCACAGAGCCAAAAACCTGGTGTTGCCCAAATTCTATGTCTCACTTTCCTTCCATGCCCACAGCAGGGAGGGATCTTAGGGTCACACCCAACCCTCCCCAGCCTCACCCAGCACCAACCTGCCTCTCTACACCTGCCTGGCATCATGCTCCTGTTTCAGGTGTGCCCTGGGCACAATGGGCCATTGTGTGCTACAGATTGGTTTGTCACTGGGGGAAGTTCATGCTCAGACCAGCTGTCCATCCCTGAAGAGGCTAGCCTGGGACCCCTGGGACCTGGAGTTTAGGCCATAAGAGTCACAGCCTCTTTAGTCCACTCAGGTTGTAAGAGGTCCAGTGTGTGGAGAAGAGTGACCCAGGACAAGCTCTGTGTACTTCTGAGCCTCGCTTCCCTCAGGGGTGGCCTGGGCTCTGCAAAGAAGCAGTAAATGTGGCTGGTCCAAGCCAGAGAAGGCTCCCGCTTTCCTGGCCCCATTGGGTCCCATCAGCCTACCCTCTCTATCTTCATCTCCAAGAGTCTGTCCTTATGAAGGGGCAAAGGGTCCCAGAAGGAAACCTGGCAGTGGGCAGTTCCTTGGAACTCAGTTTCTTCACCTGTGACCAAGTGAAGGGGGTTGATGCAGGTGATAAGTCTGAGGAATGTTAGTGGTGGACCTTCAGGCTGGGTGACATGCTTCTGGGGGGCGGGGGGAGGTGGGTAGTGTCTTGGTTGTCTTGGTTCAATCCCTTAGGACTACCTCCAGCACGGTTCGCTCCAGCTGCCCCCTCTAGCTGGGCTCTGCACCTGGGCTGCCCCTGTATCCCCTCAAGAGGTGTTTAGCACTGACACCTATGCTGAGTCTGCCCCCACACCCCAGCTGCTCACCTTGCTGGGCAGGTATGGAACACAGGCTGGCCAGTTGTGGCCTTGGAAGCCTGGGCAGGCAGGGGCAGCCTGGAGCCAGGCAAACAAATCCAGGATGTGAGCGCAACCCGGAGAGTCAGGCGGGGCCAGGCTGCCTGGGGAGAGGAAACGCCGGTCAGGCTCCCAGCACTGCCTTCCTGCCCGCCCAGTCCTGCTCCTGGAACACCGCCCCACCCTCTGTGCTGGGCTCCCTGGGAAGGGTGGCTTGGCCCAATAGTAAGCTCCACTAGGCGCCTTTTCTGGGGGAGGGAGAATGCAAGGTAAAGAGGAGAGCTGATAGAAGGTGTTAAAAGACCCCAGAGCAGGCCCACTGGGCAGCCAGAGCCTCTGAGAACACCTGCACCCCTCCCTTCAGCAGCGAGGGCTGACATCAGCTGGCAAACCTGTTTCCCCAGTCTGGGCCTGGGCGGGTGGGCGGAGACCCCAGGGAGCTCCCAACTTCCTGCCCTTCCTCTCCCCTCACTGACTCTGAGTTCAGACCTGCCTACCTCCTACCCCTGCCTCTTGGGCCCTGATCAGCTGGGGGG
>PVKY010014356.1:0-10607 GCA_004027775.1 Bradypus variegatus | reverse complement strand
ACTTCTACCCTTTCTCTCAAACCCCTCCGATCCCCAGGACTGCCTGCCTGTGGGGAAGAGCCTCTGGAGTAGAGCAGATATAACTCATCTGAGGCCGTCTGCCACCATCCAGCCTCCAGCTGACCTGCCACCTGACAGTAGATGCTTGATGTGGGCCCAGCCCAGGTAAGAAGCCCCCAGCCAACGCAGAGACCTGTGAACAAAACAAATGCTTGTCATAGGCCCCTCTTTTTATCATTGTTTGTTATACCATATTATGGGTGGCAATAGAGAATTATACAGGATGGGTCTCAATTGAGTGGGTCACAGCAGCCTCCAGAAGAGAGAGGAATGAGAGGTCATTGGGGTTCAAGTAGATGTCATCAGTCACCTCAGAACAGCAAACTAGTTGTGAACTACATGTGTCCCCTGAACTGGAAACTAGAGGGGAGTGGGAGGACCCAAGAGGGTATGGATGATTTTCTCCAGGAAGGAAAGAAAGTTCAATTCAGAGTTTTTTTTACCTTTGCCTAGTGCCAGCCCCTGAGAGCCAGGGAGAAAAGAGTGAAGCAGGAGAATGTTGAGCCGTAAGTAGGGTGAAGTTTCATGGGCCCTTAGGGCTAAGAAGTTTTCCTAGGAAAAGAGCACTTGGAGCCTGACCAGTAAGGCTCTTTACTGCTCCTGCTTTAAAGCTCTCTCCATTCATTCATTCATTCACAAATAATTGTTGCCTCCCTACTGTGTCTGTGGTACTCACTGTCGTATTCCCTACAGCTTGTGTAGCAATTGGCTAACAGTTCTTGCCACTGGCTCACGGTCTAGTTGAGGGGTCCTCATAAGTATAGATGGGGGAGCAAGCCTGGGGTGACGAGTAGGGCCACACTACTAGTAGGAGCAGTGGCGGGGAGCAGGCAAAGAGAAGGCAGAGCCCTTGGATTACTTTCTCTTGAAGTCTCATGGTCTGACTTTTGAAATTTAGGTGCCTATTGAACAGAGGAAACAAATCATCTTATCATGATCATACCAATCGCTGCATCAATATACTGTCATCAAACATTTGTGAAAAAGGCAAAGCTTCTGAAGAATGCGCCAGAAGCAGGGATCACCTTGTCTCTCTCCTTAGAACTTGTGGGAAAGGCACGCAATCCAAACCTGATGCTGATCCATAAATACGAGATGAAATAATGCCTTTGAGGGAAAGTAAAGTTGCTCTGAGCAAGTACAGTAGCAGAAGAACCTGATCAAGGAAGGCTTCCCTGAAGAACTGAAATTTGAACAAATATCTGGAGGATGAGTAATGGTGAAGAGAGTGGAACCTCCAGGAAGAGGGCACAGAGTGAGCAAGGCTGGAGGAGTTGGCTGGAGAATGGCAGGTCCTGAACGCGTGTGAGAAGACCAGCTGAGAGGCATGATGAGGCTGGACAGGGGCCAGGGCGGCCTGGTTGGCTGAGTCAAGAATTTCATTCTTTATTCCAGGTGTAGTGGGAAGACATTGGAGGGGAATCAGTATTGAGTTTGAACCATGAAATTGCCATTTTTGTAGGTCAAATATGGTCAAACATTGTTGGTATAGTATGATGGTATCAACCTAATGTCTCTAAAGGAGTCCAGCCTGAGCCTTCCAAGTTTGACTAATTGTTGTGGGTCTTTTAAGCCAAGGTCATTTCCTCATTTCCTCTCACGGACAAACCAGAGTGATATCAGTGCAAAAGCCTTTATGGGCAGCCGTGTGCTTGGAACAAGAGAGAACTGTGGCAGCCGAGGCCAGATGGACTCAGCATCGTACTCTCTGGAGTGACGGTGTTATTATCATTTTGCTCACCTTTCTTCACAGCCTGCAGTGCATCAGGTGGGAGAGTGGGCTCACTGGGGAGGACTGCCACCTCAGACCAGCTGCCCCTTGTCCCAGGTGCTCAGGTGGCATTCTTCCTGCCCGGAGCTGACGAGTTCACAGGGAAGGTGACTGGACACTGGAGATTCTCACTGAATGGACTCAAGTAATGGACAAACGCCCCTCCCCATGCCCCACCAGCCATCTGCAGCCAACACCCTCAGCTTTTAGATGCTTCTATGAATGTCCAACCAGAATCCAGGTCACAACTCAATTGGATATTGCTGTGCTGGTATTTTTCATTTTTCATTTTGCCAACCCATCTAAAACTGTTAAACTGCAAGCAATAAGAGGATCACATCAACCAAACCAACAATTTGGGGATAACCAGAGATTTGTTATTTATGTCTGATGAGGAAAGCCAGCATTTCACAAATCTTTCTTTATTGGGAGCCTTTTGGGGACACTGGAAATGGCATCTGTGGCATTCCCTGGTGCTCTAAGGCTTGTGAGGCTGCATAGCTCTTGTCCTCCGTGTGTGGGCAGTGCCCTGAGGAGACGGAGGTGGTGTTTTATCTCAGACCAGCTCCTCATTGTCCCTTACGTCCCTGAGCACTGGGCACTCCCTGGTCACGGGTTGAGGGAGGCAGTTGTAACTTAACTGGGGGAAGTGGAGGGACAAGGTTGACCTTGGTTCCCCCTCTTTGCTGACCCTGAAGTCATTAAAGGTGACTAAATCATTTTCCCACCAAAGGTGTCCAACTCTATGACACATTAGTCATGAAAAGGAAACTAAAGGTTTCAGGGGGAAATCAGGGTGAGAATTTACATCATATACCACACAGCAAACATACAACTTTCCCTTCAACATCTCCCTTTGTTCCCTGGCAACCCTTTCCCCCAAATCCTACCCCAACTCTTTTTCCCTTCCTCGTTCCTCCCCAACAGAGTTTCTCAGATCACCCCTACTGCCCCATGGCTACATGCTCTGAATGTCATATCTCACTCAGCAAAGCAGAAGCCAGGCTTTTAGCTTGTCTTTTTCCCTCCTTGAAAGTCACTTGGTGAGAAACTGAGTGAGATGGAGGTGAGGTGGGGTGGAGATTTCATTCATCCAGTCAGTATTCACTCCACAAAATTGGTCTCTTTCTAGAGTAGAAAATTAAAATTTCCCCATACTACATTGTTAGTATTAGTCCAATGAAAGCATAATCAAGGAGATAAAACTATTATATCTGTGAGGAACAAAAGACATCATGTGCAAACAGAATCAAGCAACAATTATGTGAGAATTATTCAAGGTTCAGAGTGACTTTGAGAATGGCCTTGTCAGTGAGTGGGGAAAATGAAGTTATCAGGAAAGCTGCAGCCTGCCACAGAGCAAGATTCAGTGTCTGTTGAATTTTAATATGTTCAGTTCAAGGAAAATTGAAATTTCTAAAGAAGAGAAAAGCCAAAGGACAAACAGAGGGGAAACGAAATGAGGACACTGAAAGTAGAGGGAAAGGAGATGGGGAGATGTCAGGAGACCCCAGAGTTCCCAGCACCATGCTCCCTTTTGTAGACTGCATGTGCTTGGAAGACATTGTAGCTGTCAGTCACTGTGCGCCTGACAGGGGTTGATACCTGGGGTGGCCTGAAGCTGTATGTGCCCCAGAAAAACATGTTCTTAAATCTAATTCATTCCTGTGGGTTGAGCCCATTTTAAGTAGGACTTTCTGATAAGGCCACTTCAGTTAAGGTGTGACCCACCTCATTCAGGATGGGTCTTAATCCTATTACTGTAGTCCTTTATGGGGGAAGTGAAATTCAGACAGAGAGAGAGAAAGCCATAGAAGTAGGAAGTTGAAGTCAAGGAAACCCAGAGGAGAGACCACACGGCAGAGGAGCAAAGGGTCACCAGCAGCCAGTCTTTGGGAAGAAAGCATCACCTTGATGACACCTTGATTTGGACATTTTCTTCACCTCAAAACCACAAGCAAATGAATTTCCATTGTTTAACCCGACCCATTTCATGGTATGTACTTTGAGCAGCATAAGAAACTAAAATGATGCCTTTAAAAAGATAACCAAAACTACTGAAATTATAGAGGTAAGGAAGCTTGGGACAACTTTCAATTATCCAGGAGCTGAGGCTTATGGTAGAACTTGTGAATTACCTAGACTTGGTTTATCCTCCTCATTCTTCCTGAGTTTTAGTGAATCTATTGTTCATAAGCATGTTATCCTGGTGGCAAATGACCCTGCACTAAGCATATCAGTCAAATTATTAGCATCTTTAATTAAGTTTCTAGGAAACTTGGGAAGAGGATTTAAATTTTCAATATAGCCATGAATTCTGACAGTTGTATGGATTGACTCCCTCCAGAGTAAATGTGTTATTTCCCAGAGCCCACACAACTACAGAGAAGTAGCTATTAAGTTCTGCTTTAATGACTTCCAACCATCAACATAGAAGTAGATGGTTGGAGAAATGAGGGGAGGGGAAACTACCCGTGTGCCAAGGGTGACAGGGAAAATACAGAGCATGAATAAGTAACTTTAGAAGCCCTGCTTCTCATTGCTGCACCTTCTTATGCAATACTCCAAAATAAAGATTTTATTTGAAGTAAATGGTGAGCCTTGCAGCACACAAATGATCATACTAAAAGGTAGTTATTAAAATAGCTAAATATTTTAATTCATGTGATTGAGAACACAGCTGAAATAACCAATAAGGGTATAGCATGCAGTGCATGACCTGAATAGGTGTGTGTGTGTGTGTGTGTGTGTATTTGAGATGCATGTACGTGTATAAAAAAATGATGGCCTGGTTGAGTAAGTGAGACATGCCAGCCCTCAAAGAGTTTATAATCTTGTTGTAGGCTGTAGAAAAGACAAACATCCAGAAAGAAAGAGAAGCCTATTCAGGACAGGCCATTGGGAGCTAAATTGTTTGGCCCAAATTACTAAGTGCTGTAGTTCAGAAAAAGGAGTGTTCTGTGATAGCTTTATAGGCAACAGAGTGCTCAGCTTTGACAGGTCAACAGTATTTGGGCAGACCAAGAAAAGAGGAGGGGAAAATTTAAAGAAGGACAAAATAACTGAACAGGAGTAGGAGATACAGCTCCACTACTTCTAGATAAGAAGACATGGTATAAGAAGAAGGTTGGTGCTTTTTCCACGGATGTACAGAAATTGACCCTCCAACGGAGAGTCACACTCTAGAGAGGTGTTTTTAGAAACCCATGTAGAGAGCGGAAAAGAAGGCCTGCTCTTTTATGGCCCATCTAAGAAAAACAATCTCAACACTGAAAAGTTTCTCTTGGAAAGACTACTATCCAGTTTGTTCATTCTTCTTCACAGGAGAAGTTAAAAAGCTGTCTTGAGACATGGCAGCCAAGTTAAATAATAGCTGCTCCCGCTACCTTAGGCTGTTGGGAGGACTAAATGGAGAGTCATTTCTCTGTTTTCCTCTGCAAAATGAGGGAGACTGTCGGGTAATTTCATCTGAGGCTACATGACAGGGTCTTATGGAAGAAAGTCAAATAAGGTGCTCATATATGGAGGGAGGTAGACTACATTTCTAGTTGTTTCCATGGGGTGCCGGCTTTGAAGAACCTTTCGAGGAAGCTGCACTCTAGCAGACGGTCTCTCTCTGGGGTCCTGCCTTCTGTGGACCTGCTGCCCCTGCTGCGGGGATGGTGCCGCCCATAAAGGGTTTTAAGATTTAAGTCAGGAACCGTTTGACGAGGAGTGCTACGTGCCCAGAGTGGGGCTGGGCACGGTTTCCCCCCAGCCACAGCCCACGACTGGCTGGCCACCTCTGCAATGCACACGGGGCTGTCCAGGCGGGGCACCCCAAGCATGACAGAGAGCAGGCAGCCCCAGGCCTGTGGGGCAGACTCCTGGGGCTCCAGGGACCCCTTGGAGCTCTGAGGTGTAGCCTTACAAAACCCAGTCCTCTCAGCTTCACCCATCAATGGGGATGTAAAAACTAAAGCCACAATTTGAATCCATTATATACCCAACAGAATGATTAAAATGAAAAGATAGAAATTACCATGTGTTAATTAGGATGTGGAACAAGCAGAACTCGCACACACTGCCTGTGGGAGTGTAAATTAAATTGGTATAACCACCCCAGAAAACTGTTGGTCAGTGTCTGCTAAAACTGAAAGACCCATGCCCAATGGGCTCGAGATCCCACTCTTAGGCATATAGCAACAGAAACACATACATATATTCACCAGAAACACCTAGGAGAATGCTCACAGAAGCATGTTGATGATAACCTCAAACTGGAAATGTCCATCAACAGTAAGACAGTTAACTACACAGTGGGATATTTACACAAAGGCACGTTATAAAACAAATGTAATGAACATTCTACAACTAGACACAAACATGGCTGTCTCGTAACCATAATATTGGGCAGGCACAAAGCATACATACTATATGATCTCCGATTATAAAGGCCAAAACCAGAAAAAAACTTATCTATGGTATTGGAAGGCAGGATAGTAGTTACCATCGGAGGTGGGAGGACAGAAACGAGAAGGAAACATAAGGGAGCTCTTGAGGTGCTTGCTATGTCCTGGTTCTCAATCTGGGTGCTGGTTACATGGCTGTGTTCAGTTTACAAAAATTAAGCCATAGACTTAGGATGTATATACTTTTTATATGTAGGCTATACTTTAAAAGAGTACCAAAAAAAAAAAAACAAAGAGTAGGGGAGTGGGTGAGGACAGTCCTGCTTATAGTTTGGCGGGAGCATGGGGTAGGGTGCAGAGTAAGGGGAGGGCTGGTGAGCCGAAGATGGAATTGAGGGCAGGCACATCATTTAGGATGGTTAGCGCACAGTCAGACCAAGAGTGAGATGGGCAAGCTGAGGTCCTCCTTCCCTCCAGAGCACGGCTTTTCATGTTGGCTGTCTTGAACAGAGACAGTCGGCATTTGCACGTCAACGTACAATGCAGCTCATCCTCATCTCCCCCCAGGAAGGTTGGGCAGTGGTTTACCTGATCACTGTCATCTATACTCTTCTCTGGCTTATACCAAAGAGGAGCAGTGAGATGTATTTTTCAGGAAATACACATGTAAGGAAAAGTAAGAGAATCCGCCTGACTGGCTGGTAGATTATGTGTCTCTGAGCTACAGGGAATAAGGCTGAACAGAGAGATACAGGCCTGGTAATAGAGGGATTGTGAAGCCAAGCAGAGGCCTCTAGACTGAATCATGTGGGAAACTGAGTGCTATCTAGAGAGTTCATCTAGGAATGTTAAGATGGAAGTGGTGGAATCAGAAAAATCAGCGACTCCCAGCTGAATGGTCTCTCCAAGAATAGGGAAAACACCCACTGGCTCTGCTGGGAGTTTATTGAAAGCCACCACACATTGGGATTTCTAGGTTTTCAAATAAGTTCCTATATGCCCCAGCTCATGACTTCAAACCA
This sequence comes from Bradypus variegatus, assembly GCA_004027775.1. Classification (NCBI taxonomy): domain Eukaryota; kingdom Metazoa; phylum Chordata; class Mammalia; order Pilosa; family Bradypodidae; genus Bradypus; species Bradypus variegatus. Next base: position 3,363 of record PVKY010014356.1, on the reverse strand, counting down.
TAATATAAAAGTTTCTAAAATTGATCGAGAAGTGCTCTGTTTCAAAAATACTATATTATTTGAAGAAAAAAATAGAACTTGTTTTAACCCAACCTATAAAACAAGCTTTTGAAATAAGCTTTTGGAAGTCTTGGCAGGGTTAGAAAAGGAGGCCAGATCCCCTACAGCTCAAGTCAACAGAAATCTATGACAAAGTATAGGGTCACAGAGGTGAGCCTTATACATGCACGCTTACATGAAATGCTTTCAATTGGGAAAATAATAAAATTACTTTTATTTCATTTATAACTTTATAAAATGTCTTCATATAAAGCACACACACATATACACATGTTCTGAGCAGCTAGCATCAAGACCCAAATTTAGAGCAGCAACTGTTTTATTGATGAAGATACTTTAATGTGTGAGAGACCCCAGGGGGAAAGGGGGAAAAGAAGAAAATACTTGGGTTAAAGAGAGAAATGAGAAAACAAACCCTGCATTCCAGTAATATCATTCAGGCTACTCTTTGGTTTTGACTCAGATTTGCAGACTGTCCTCTGCAGTTTCTGTGGCTTCCTCCTAGTGCCAGAAAAGCATCATCATAATGCTGAGTGGGGAAGTAAAAAGAGGCTTGGGCTGGAAGCCAGAAGATGTGGGTCCTAACGGAGAGATTCTATGTCTCTTCTGGCTGGAACAGATCTGTTTTATACTTGTTGTCTTGATATAAGGCTTAAGGGTACCCCCTCTTTCAAGTGCCCAGTATAAAATGTAAATTATGTGATGGAGTATATTGGAAAATAACCACTCCTTCCTGCAGCCTCATCCTTTCCAAGGTGACTTTGAAGCTTCTTCATTAAAGAGGTGGAGTGTTTTTCTTTCTTCTTGAAATTGAACCTGGACTTTGGTCTTTGGTCAATAAAACACAGTGGAAGTGACGTTGAGCCAGCCCCAAGCCCAGGCTTCAACATACCTTGCATATTTCACTCTTTCTCGTGGAACTCCATCCAGCTGCCTTGTGGACATGCCTGAGCTAGTTTGCTGGAGCTAGAAGATCTTGGGGAGCAAAGACAAACCCTATAAGCTGAGACCACTGCACATCCATCAGCCAGCCCCCAGATGATCTGCCAGCTAATTACAGATGCATGGATGTGCTTAGTCAGCAAGAGCCTAGCCTAAATTTATAATGTATAGGATTGTTATGTGAATAAATGCTTAATGTTTTAAACCACTAAGCTTTGAGTTGTTATGCATCAAAAACTGATAAAAGAAAATTAAAATTAAAGAGCATTTTTCCTTATCAATATACATTGAAAATCCTTAACAAAATACTAGCAAATCAAATCCAACAGTATATTAAGAAGATTATTCACTATGACCAAATGGATTTATCCTGGGAATGCAAGAATAGTACAACATACAAAAATCAGTCAATGCAATATATCACATAAATAGCACAAAGGAAAAAGCCATATAATTAACTCACTAGATAAAGAAAAGGCATTTGACAAAATCCAACATCCCCCTCTTTTTTTAAGCCAGAGCAATTATGTAAGAAAAAGAAATAAAAGGAATCCAAATTGGAAAGAAAGAAGTAAAATTATCTCTACTTGCAGCCAACATGATCTTATAGAAAAAATCCAAAGGAATCCATAAGAAAGCTACTAGAGCTAACAAACAATTTCAGCAAGTGGCAGGTTACAAGATCAAAATGCGCAAATTAATTGTGTTTCTATACACTAGCAATGAACAAGCTGAGGAGGAAATTAAGAAAACAATTCCATTTACAATAGAATCTAAAATAATAAAATATCTAGGAATAAATTTAACCAAGGATATAAACAACTTGTATAATGAAAACTACAAAACACTGCAGAAACAAATTAAAGACTATTTAAATAAATGGCAAGATATCCCATATTCATGGATTGGAAAACTTAATATTATTCAGCTGTCAGTATTACCCAAAGCAATCTACAAATTCAGGGCAATCTCTATCAAAATTCTGGCAGCCTTTTTTGTAGAAATGAAAAGGCCAATCCTAAAACTCATATAGAAATGCAAGGTGGGGGGGGGGGATGCTGACTGATACAGATAGTGATTCTAGTTCTACTCAACATTCTATCTGTAACCAGCCCTGTGAATTTAGACCAGACTCTTAATTGTGCTGGACCTAAGTTAAATGATGAGTGAATCAATTTTGTAAAGCGGTAACTAACATTTCCTGTATTAGATTCCAGTTGCTGTTGGAATAAGAATTATCAACTTCATGACTTAAAACCACACAAATTTATTCTTCTTCTGTTCTGGAAGCCAGAAGTCCCAAATCAGTTTTAATGGGTTGTCAAGATATCGACAGGGCTTCTTCCCTCTAAGGAAAATCCTTTTCTAGTTCCTGGAGGTCATCTGCATTCCTTGGCTATGGACTTTCTTCACATTACTCCAATCACTTGTTTCTCTCCTCTTATGCCCTACTGCCCCTCTGACCCCCTGCCTCCCTCTTATAAGGACCCCTGTGATTCTATCTGGTCTACCCAGATAATGTAGGATATTCTCCCCATCTCAAGATCCTTAACCATATCTGCAATGTCTCTTTGGCTAGATAAGGTAACATCCCCAGGTTCCAGGGATTAGGGCCTGGATATCTTTTGGGGCCATTATTCAACTTAGCACATTCCCTAAGGACTATATACCTGTTAGGTAGTCTCTTGAGCACTGCAGAAATGGAAGCAACAAAGAACAGTTCCTGTTCTAAAGTTAAGGAGTTGGACCTCCACAGTTTATTGAGCAATGATATTTGCATATTCTCTATTTCTGTGCTGCCACAGTTGTCTCCTGCATGCTATGTGTCATTGGGTGATACAAGAACCAGCCTTGTTCATTAAAGACTTGGAATCCAAAAGACAACTTTTTTCCAGTGCCGCATCCTAAGTGAGTCATTTAGCAAGGATGCATTATATATAGTCTATACCTGAGGCAGCTATGGTTAGAAAGGGCAGCTTGAAACAGAAGTGGAAACTGAATGAGAAGGCATATGTTAACTGTAATCTGGGAGGAGAGATGCTCTAAATGGAAGCTATCAGTTCAAGTGACACATTTAGAGCAATCACCTATTTGTGGTCTAGGTTGCAAGAGAGGGCAGAAAGTAACGAGGGGGGGGAGGGAGGGAGAGAGAAAGCATGAAAGGGATGAGAGATCAAGAAAAGGGAGAGGAAAAGGGCAAAATGGAAGAATGGAGGGCAGCAATTTGGAAAAGTGCATCTTACAAAAGACCAAATGGCACAGCAACCACAGGCAGGCAGCTTGGGCTGAGTGAGAGGCGGAGCCACCAGGCTACACTCCTGCTGGAGCCCACGAGGCATTTGCGTCCATTGCCACACCATC
>PVKY010014355.1:0-10610 GCA_004027775.1 Bradypus variegatus | reverse complement strand
TGTTGGATAAATCTCATGTTAAGAATGTCACATTATCCAAGGCAAACATAACTACATGACATTACTAAAGCATACCAGCGCTAAAATGGAAACACCTAGGATGTTATTACTATCAATTACAAACAACTTTATTATCAGCAAAAGCTTCAAAAGTCCATTTGCAAGGGGCATCATATCTGTAAATACTATATTTTGGGCAAGAACTAAAACAGAAATATAAACAGTTTACTTTATTTCATAAATTTTGAAGAACACCTGCATCTGTAATAACATTTCTACCACCAGCAGCATATTACTTACTGTACCACGTGGTGTTCCTTACATCCATTTGAGGTTGTAGTGTAACAGGCTTGAAACAATTGCCATATTTATAGTTATGCTTCCTGTTGTAAATTTTTTCGCTGGATTATACACAACTGCAGAGTTTAATCCTAGATTTTAGACTGTTACTTTGAAACTCAAAGTTAATACACTAACAACTTTTAAGTTTAAAAAGAGGAAAAAGTCCTGATCTATCAGAAGTTTATTAGATAGCATTAAGTTTCGAGACAGTTTTTCTAACAAAGAAAAATCTACACATTGCGTACCTTAAATTAAGAGGGAAGGACAAGCATAGTAGTTTCAATCCTGCTTTTTTTCCAGATGTTTGAGTTTGCAATAATGAAAAGGTTAAAATGCATACTTAGAGAATACTTCATTTTGCAGTATTTTTTAATTTGGGTGAAAAAATAAGATTCAGTGTTCATAAGAATATCAAAATACCTGTTCAGAGTCATGGCTTAATTTTAATATTTTATTTGTATATTGACTTAAATTTTGCCTTGTTTTTCAAGTGTACTGATTTATTATATTTAGCCTAATTTAATGTGGTAAAATTTTCTGATTTCTATTTAGTGGTAGCATACCCTAGAACTGAAAAATGTCCAGAGTAAAGCTTTCTAGAGTTTGAGAACTAAAAAAGCAAAACAAAACAAAACAAAACAAATGAACCCCTACATGCAACATGGGTGCTTTTCAAAAACAATATGATGAGTGAAAAATCACAGACGCAAAATAGTGTGTATTGTATGATTCCATTTATACGATGTTTTAGATCAGACTAAATTAACCCAAATGATATAAATCAGGTCTTTCTTTATTCAAAGCCATTGAGTAAGAACTGATTGCAAAGGGGTATGAGAGATGTTTCTGGAATGATGGAGATGTTCTACATCTTGATTGGGGTGGTGGTTATATTGGCTATGTATATAAGATAAATGTGTATATATACTTATAAGTGATATATTTATCATACATAATGATATATGTATCATTCATATGTCAATATTCATTGAACTGTCCACTTAAAATGTGTGCATTTAATGATTTGTAAGTTTTATCTCAATAAAGTTACTTTTTAAGTTTAGCATATTCATTTTCATTCATCTCTCGTAACTGGACTGTGGGTGCTGAAATAATTTGCAACTGTGAGATTTCTTCCGTATATGAAAATGTTGTCTCAACAGAAGACTGTGGAACATCTCAAAATCTTGTTGATTTGGTATCATGTAACAATAGCCAGAAACAACTTTATCTGTCCAGTTAAAATTTCAATCCCTGCAATGTATTTCAGCCATGATTATATTTATTCTGAAAACAATTTCAGAAAATAAATAGACTTTCTGCTTAGAAACGTGGTGTATTACTAATGATTATTATGTGTCCTTCATTATGTTCTCCACTAGAGAATATGAGGTTTCATTGGCAAACATTCAGAAGACTAAACTAATATAATCTTTCATTTGACTATTACACTACTTGACTACTATTCCAAATGACAAAAATATCAAAAATTTAACCATTTTTCTTAACACTTCATTTTCTTGGATAAATCTGTGAAATGTGGCAATGCTTCCAAACTGCTCAAAGCGCAAGTCAGCACAAGTGGAAATATTAGTGAGAAATCAATATTAATTGGGAGTTTCTGATAGGATCCACAATGCCACAATAACCAGCTTTTCTTGGATTATAGCTTCTCCAACATTGCTTCTGAACTCCCTATTTGTAATTTACTCACTGAATAAGGTGAATTCTACAGAAGAGTGGAAAAGCTTGCTACATTGTTATCTTCCTCATAGTCTACAAGATTCACATAAAAAAGTCAGTGTCTCTTTCATCCCTCTATTAACCATTGCCAGAGAGCTCAGCATGCTCTTTGATTTAACAAAATATAGTGCAGGAAAGGCCTCTTTTATAATGAAACTTTATTATGTGTAAATAATTTGCAGTATATAATGAATTATTTAATGCTTTTTATTGCCTCTATCTTATTAAGCATATAATGATCTTTAATTCACATTTTTGTTCTTCACTTATTTTGTCCTGTTTTGATGTTCAATTTCTTGTTTCCAATAACAGCAATTTAAATTAAACTTAAAATCAATTTTCCTATGATCTGCAAAATTCCACCACCATAAATCAGATACTAAAATATGCCCGTACTGATATAAATAAATAATTGCATATGTAAATAAATGAAGGAGAAGGGACAGGTCTTCCTTGAAAAGTAAGTGTAATTAATAAAATATAGAAGGAATGAGTTAAGTAGAAAGTCATCATTAGAACACCATAGCAATAGTCACTAAAGGCAAGATCTACCAATGAACAACCTGGATATTTACAAAGTCTCAAAGTATCTTCCACAAGATGTTTCTTCATTCCAAAGGGAAAAGCAAGAACTTGAAAGTTCCTTAAGCAAGTGACCAAGTTTTATATCAGCAGCAAGATATGTGGAGATAGTCTTTGTCATGAGACCCTAAGAAGGGCACATAATTATCGGACAAAGTGAAACTGGTGGTCCTTGGACAAAATAACTGGTCAGTATTCTTCAGACATGCAAAAGTAACAAGAAATAAAGGAATATTTTTTACTGTCATGGTACAAATGAGACTAGCGAAACTGACTAAATGCTTTGTGGGATCCTGAATTGGATACTGGAACAGAAAAAAAAACAAAAAACAAAAAAAAAACAGACAAAAAACACTTTATTAGAAAAGAAAACTGGTGAAATCACATAAAGTTAATAGTATTGTAACAATGTCAATTTCTTAATTTTGATAATTGTACTAAGGTTAGGCAAGACCTAACCTAACAATATTAGGAAAAGCTGGGTGAAGCATATATGAGAGTACTCAGCATTTACACATTTTTTAAGTCTAAAACTATTTGAAATAAAAACTGAGAAACAAAGCTATTGACCACTACATACTGAACTCACAGCAAACAATTAGCAATATAGTGGCAATCAATTATTAGATTATCAAAGTCTGCAACATGAAAATGAGAAATCTGTTTAATCTATTTAGTAGTTTGATCAGAATCAAGGTACAATAAAAGCAGGCTCCCCTGTCTCCTATAGCGTACATTCTCTTTGACTCAACCTGATCACATCTACTCACTCTTGTTTGCATTATTTTAGAATGTGATATAACATACATATTGTATTTACACAAATGTAAATGATTAGTAAGTTAACATTAATTAATTTGAACATGAGACACCGTGGTTATATCAATGTACTTTATATTCATTGAAATTGATTTTACGTCTATCAAAGAGACTATTAAATTTAGGGGTGTTTTAGTTCGGCATGAAGAGTAAATGTGTCATCCAAGTAATAAATTAATAGATTAGAATAGCGGAGGAATGTGTTCCCAGGCAGTCAAGAGGGAGAAGGAAGGGGAGGCAAACGGAAGGGAAGGGAGGTAAAAGAAGTCAAAGAAGGAATTAACATAAAGTAGAAGCTTAATATGTGTGAGTCCTTATGTTAAGGACATGACACTGATGAACTCATTTCATTCTCACGCAACTATGAGGCTGGTTTTATTGTTCCAATTCTGTATTTGAGAAAACTGAGATAAAGAGGGATTAAGTAGATATCCAGTTTCATGTGGCTATTAGGTGTCTGAATTTGAATTCATTGATAGTCACCTAAGAATCTTCAATCTTAGCCAATACAGTACTTTATAATAGAAAACAGTCTAACTAAACAATTCACTAAACCATTTCTTTTCAATCAAACTGATAATTTGGGGGAAAAATGAAGCTAGTACTTGAGCTATGAGAAAGTTTTTTTTTTTGAGATATAAAAAGTTACCAGTTTCTGTTTTTATTAGGTAATGGATAACCTGAAAAACATAAGTAGCTAATGATGATTCTGAATATTTAAATATCTTGATGTTTATATTATTTAACTAGATTTTGACCTTTAATTTTTCTCATCCCTTGAATTGTTTGAGTTTGTGCATTTTCAGTAATATCTCCCAGGCAAGAGACCTGTTTCCAAGCCTTTAGAGATTACCTCATGTTATGGAAAATGACATCCTTAAATCAAATAATAAATTAGAAACTTCAGTTGAAATATGATTACATTTTCCTTGTACTCTCTGAAGGCTTAATAGCATTTTTGCAGAACTCCACTAGACAATGATGTTTTCTTACAGAGAAGATGCCTTTCATTATTATTATTCACACAATCCTTAAATAAGTCTTTCATTTGACTAACATGATTTGGTCCTTGGGTTTTTGGGGGAGTTTTAAATATTTGACCAAAAAATAGGTGATACACAAGAAACAGAAATATTTTATATGAAGTTTATGTTCTACTAAAATGGGACAACCATCATTTAACCCATTTCTCACTTTTTCAAAACATTACTAGATTGTTTTAGCATCAGTAATTTCAATCCTAACATCCCTGATTTAGATTTACAACTATCCTTGTACAAATACAATATTATAGTGTTACAAACTGAACAATTTCAAAATAGCATTTTTGAATATTCATTAATATCATCACCTGAAAAATGATACTGCACAAACAATCCCAATTATTGGCAATTTTAATTTTAATCTGTATCCCATAAATATTTCGAGGGGTTTTAATTTACAACTATTTTTGATAAATTATATGGCTATCATTCTAATAATAGAGACATTGAAAACACATCAAATTTGTGTTTTGTAAGAATTTTTGAGGGATACTACTTTGTAATGTGTATTTGAGAGAAAAATTTTCTGTAAAATGAGAGTGTATATATGTAATTTGTTCATATTGCATATTTGGAACATACTGCATTGTTTTTATCTATCTTTTGGAGCTGAGAAAATAAATTTGTATAGCTAAATTGGCAAGAATCCTGAAACTGAGTGTAATGTTAAAGCTTGATGAGCCTACTGTATCAAGTTCAATTTAAAATGTCGATTCAGTGGGATGATACAGTGGAATAGATTTATTACTCTCATCTTATTTTAATCCAATCTGTTAGGTATTTTTCCATGTCCCAACATACCTCCTTCTCTCTCTCTCTCTCTCTCTCTCTCTCTCTGTCTCTCTTATATTTACACACATACACACATTTAACTTTTTATTTTAGTTACATATTCACAACTCAAAATTTCCCATGTTACCCACTTTCAAGTGTATAGTTCAGTGATATTAATTACCTTCACAATATTGTGCTATCATCACTAATATATATCCGTTACCCCAAATACTCATCAGGTGAAACAGAAACTCTACACCCATTAAGCTACAACTGTTCCTTCCCCTTCCCCCCTGCAAGCCTCTGGTAACTTGTAGTGTACTATCTGTCTCTAGAAAATCTGCTTATTCTAGGTATTTCATATAAGCAAGACCATTGGTCTGCATCTGACCAGTTTTACTCATCATAGTGCTACATCCATGTTGTTGCATGTATCAGAACTACATTCCTTTTCACAGCTGAATAATATTCAATTGTGTGCATATACCACTTTTTTTAGACATTCATTTGTTGATGGACAATTGGTTTGCTTCCACTCTTTGACTACTGTGAGTATTATGTTACTAATATTGCCGTACAAATATTTCACATTAGACAGAAACTTCAGCTTATCTAGTCACTTTTAGAAAATGGGACTCTGGTCTAATTCCAAAACTTTAGACTCTTTTACATTTCAAAACTTCTTTCCCATTTCCAACTCAGGACTGACTAAAACTTTGAAATCTGTAATGGAAAAGAGAGGTCTGGTGGTTTGTTTATTGTTCTGTATCTTTGCCTTAATCTTCTCCTCTTTCTGTCGCTGCTCCAGCTGGCCCTACCTTTCATCTTCTCCGAAACTACAGGTAAATTCAAGAAAAGAGCTTCTTGGACACTTAATGCCCTCTCTCCCCCGGTGACGGTCATTGCCTAGATTAGACTCTTGTAATAGCTCACATCTAAATCACCACAATGTGTACACATTTCAGCAGATAACCTGACAGAGAACAATAGCAGATCCCCGAAGGAGGAAAGAAAACATTACTAGCAGTTATAGCAGCCAGAACCAATGAGGTTCAGTCGGGACCTCGAACATGCTTCAAGTAGAATCAATTTATTAGAGTGTGTCTGTATATACACTAGTAGTAGTTATTGGTGCCCCATGCAGCTACAAAACTGTGTAGAGACATAAACGGACTAAAAGAAGCCATTAGGAAACTTGACAAGTCTGTGCAAAAGTCTATTAAGTATGTGCAAATAACCATTGATTGCTCTATTCATCAGGTGATGGACAATTGGAGTGCTTCCATCTTTTGGCAATTGTGAATAATGCCACCATAAACAGCAGTGTTCAAATATCTGTTCAAGTCCCTGCTTTCATTTCTTCTGGGTATATACCTGGTAATGGGAGTGCCAGGTCAGATGATAGTACTATACTCAGCCTTCTGAGGAACTGCCAAACTGTCTTCCACAGCAGCTGCAGCATTTTACATCCCCACCTGCAATGAATAAGGGTCCCTATTTCTCCACATCCTCTCCAACATTTGTAATTTTCCATTTTTTTTTGCAGCCATTGTGAAATGGTAGTACCATTTGGTTTTGATATGCATTCCCCTGATGGCCAGTGATGTTGAGCATCTTTTCATGTGCTTTCTGGCCATTTGTACATCTTTGGAGAGATGTCTACTCAAGTCTTTTGTCCATTTTTAAATTGGGTTGTTTGTCTTTTCTTGTTAAGTTGAAGGATTTCTTCATATTTTATGGATATTAACCTTTATCATAAATGTGGTTTCCAAATATTTTCTCCCATTGTGTAGGTTGTTGTTTTACTTTCATAATAAAGTCCTTTGAGGTTCAAAAGTTTTTTTTTTATTTTGATGAGGTACCATTTATTTTTTTCTTTTGTTGTTTTGCTTTGGGTATAAAGTCTAAGAAACCATTGCCTAGCATACAATAGAACAATATTCAGCTATGAAAAGTAATGAAGTCCTGATACATATAATATGGATGAAAGTTGAAGACAGCATGTTGAGTAAAACAAGACAGACACAAAAGAACAAAGAGTGTATGAGCTCAGTGATTTGAAATATTCAGAATAAGCAAAGTCATAGAGTCAGAATCTAGAATACAGTTTACCAGGGGATGGGGTGGGGATAGGAAATGAGAAGTTAAGGCTTAAAATATACAAGGTTTCTACTGGAGTCATGGAAATGTTTTGGCAATGGTTGTGGTAATGTAGCACATTGTGAATGTAATTAACAGCACTGCAATATATATAAATCTAAATGTGATTAAAAGGGGAAATTTTAGATTGTATGTATGGTAACATAATAAAAATTGTAAAAAATCCTTGGGCCTACGTTACACAAACAGTGAACCCTAAGTTAAACCATGGCTATATTTAATTGTACAGTTATAAAAATGTGCTATCATCAATCGTAACAAATGTCCCACACTAATGAAAGGTGTTGCTAATAGGGTGGTGTGTGGGAATCCTGATTTTTATGCATGATTATTCTATAAACCCACAACTTCCCTAATAAAGGGAAAAATAATAAAAAAAATCTATTAATCTATGAAAAAGTTTATTGCAAAAATAACCACCTTTACCTTCATGATGTGTGTCTTATCTATGAATTTATGGTTTCTCTCGTTTATGGCCTTACAGAGGACGTTACAGAAAAGGCTGAAGTGTTATATTCATTTTAATAATTAAGTCCTAATTTTAATTTATAACAAAACTCTGATAAACATAGGAGGTTAGGATAAGTTTTCCTTCATCATCTCTGGAAATATTTTTAATACTAAATATCATTAGACAATTTTTAAATTATTTACAACGAAATAGTAGTTCCTTTTAAATAGACATTTTACTTGAACCAATAATCTCTGAATAGCAAAGAACTTTTATATGTCTTCCCTTCAGGCTTTTCTTGTAATCCTTATTAAGAGAGAACCATTTGATGGTGATAGATAGAACACTAACACAAGTAATTAATTTTGCATGTCTGAACTCAATATAAATAATGTTATATAAAGAATTAAGCATTTCCAAGGAATGCGTTCATTGAACACCTCTCCACTTAACAGTGACACCTGTTCATAGTAATTAACCTTTGGTGTTGGTGATGAATAATGGAAGCGGTAGGTTAAGAACTTGCCTTTGATACCCATAAAACTAGGTTTGATTCTTAACTGCACAACATGTTGGCAGTGTGCTTTTTGATAATGTATTAAATTTATTCAGGCCTCATTTTCCTCTTCTGGAAAATGTAAATGACAACAGAATCATTAATAATAGAAAATTAAATGATATGGTTTATGCAAAGCACTTAATATAGTAGTATCTGGCACATAATAACTATCCAATTACAACCCTTGTTATGAGAGAAAAATCCTTATGCTTTCAGGATATAGACGACCTAGAACTTAACAAGTGGATTTGAGCATTCTTTTGTAGTTATCCAAAATCAGAGCTGGTCAAGGAACGTGAATGAGAGAGACTTTCATCTTCACTTCTGTACCTGCGCGTGTTAGTGCCCTTTAGGCTCAAAGTCACGGAGACTCTGGGCCACGGTCTGGGTGGTTCCTTTTACTTCTTCCCTTTGTTTACTCATAAAAGGATAACATAAGTTATCTTGATTCATAGGATATCAAATAAGCTCAACAGTGAGACAATTAAAACCATATATATTTTTCCTCTTTTGTAAATATTCTCTTTATAATTTATTTCTCATCATGTAAGGAGGTTTCATGAATTAGGACAGGCAAAATAGGACAATTCTCTTCCAATTTTAACTTTTATCACATGATCAAACTAGTCAGTCATAAAGGACACCCAGGTGTACAAAAACTCTGGTTTCGTATTTTGATTATTTAAAAATGAAGAGAAATATTTTTAAAACTCTCCAAAAATGAGCCAAATACAATTTTACTTTAATCCCTTATCAAATTAGTTAATTTGAAGTATTACTGCTTTCAACTGAAGAGGCACTTTGTAAATTCAAAATAGTAATATCTACTTAATGCCAATGCCAGGGAAACAGACCTTCAAAAGTAATACTTTCCTGAGATACAACCAATATTCTGTGTTATTCCGCCTGTGAATAACTGAAGACTGAGAAGACTCCTGTATGCCCTGCTAGTCACATGATCCCTTACCAAAGGGTTGGCAAGGGTGTGCGTTGCACCTAGAAGCTGGGAAGTGGAAAGCCCCACCTGGAGCAAATTCTTCGTTACTTGGTGCATCCCTGTGGTGACATTGACTGAAGGGAAAAATGTGTTCAGATCAGCACAGCACACATCCTGTGTGATACCCAGGACATCCTTTAATAGCATTTTTCTATCTTTTATTTGCAATAAACTGTGGGATATTCTTTCTTCTCTTTTCATGAAGATGTATCTCTTCCAAATTTATATTTACATTATATAAAAGCTTTATGTTAAAAGAACATTAAATTATCTGATTTTTAAACAATAACAAGCTATAAAATTATAGACAATGTGGAAAAGTACAAAATATTTGCATTAAATATGCTCTCCCTATCCAGAAATGGCAATTTTTAAAACCTTTAAGATCTGATATATTTTTGTAAATATAAAATAAATATTGTACACAATTGGTGTCTTATTACATAGTTTTTGTACTCTTTTCTTACTCTTTTCTTCTCTTAATGCTTTTCTTCTCTTAGCATTATACTTTATGTAATTTCCGAGAGATCATTGTAATTGTCTGCTTTGTCTCCTTTGACCTCTCAGGCAATTAAAAAGTTTAGGAAACATCTGTTTCTGAATATTAAACTCTTCTTACATTCCTGGACTAAAACATATTTTGCCATTTTTTTTCTCGTAAGCAATCAAAGGAAAAATCCTCTTTTATGGAACTTGTCTGCCCACACAAATTCCACTGCACAACAGAGATTTTTGCTTTGGTCGCAAGATGGTACCCTAAGCTGTGGAAAAGCTTTAGGCCTCAGCTGATAAGATGATTTATGAAGTGAGACTAAAAACAACTTGAATTTTGACATCAAAGAAATGTCCAAAAGGGTAGCCTGCCATCAGTCAGTAGTCATTTTTACCCAAGGATGTTCAGGCCCTGATGCCCGTATCACCCTCTCGGTAACTGGTCGGCTGAGTCCATGGAACTCAGCCACTTTCAGTAAGAGTGAGGACCACAGCCAGCTGCTTCAGAGGCCATCCTTCTTCAGCAGTCGCAGGCAACATGCCAAACACCTGTGCATGTTACAGCGCTGGAACCCACCGAGACTCACTGATGGAAGAATTGTATCTCCCCTGATTGTACAAGAAAGTATTCGGCTTTCTGGAGAATTT
>PVKY010014354.1:0-10608 GCA_004027775.1 Bradypus variegatus | reverse complement strand
GAGATAAGGTAGGTTAGTATAGGCTAAAGTGAAATAGTGACACATTCCAAAGTAATTTGGGCAGATAATAAAATACATATTTACAGCCTCCCACCACCACCCAATCCCAAGAAGCTGGGGGAAGGTGCAGATGTGTTGGACTTCCTCACCTGGATTGGTGTTGATGTTGTCACAAACATTGGGACTGGAGGTTTGATGTGCTGAGCCCTTGATCATGGAACTTGCCCTTATGTAGCTTGTTACTGCAAAGGAGAGGCTAAACTTGCATATAATTGTGCCTTAGAGTCTCCCCCTGAGTACCTCTTTGTTGCTCAGATATGGCCCTCTCTCTCTCTAACTGAGCCACCTTGACAAGTAAACTCACTGCGCTCCCCCCTACATGGGACCTGACGCCCAGGGGTGTAAACATCCCCGGCAATGCAGGATATGACTCCCAGGGATGAAGCTGGACCCGGCATCGTGGGACTGAGAGCATCTTCTTGAACAAAAGGGGGATGCAAAATGAGACGAAATACAATCATTGGCTGAGAAATCTCAAATGGAGTCGAGAGGTCACTCTGGTGGACATTCTTATGCACTATATAGATAACACCTCTTAGGTTTTAATGTATTGCAATGGCTAGAAGTAAATACCTGAAACTACCAAACTCCAACCCTGAAGACGATTATATAATAATGTAGATTACAAGGGGTGATAGTGTGATTGTGAAAACCTTGTAGATAACACACCCTTTATCTAGTGTATGGATGGAAGAGTAGAAAGACGAGGATAAAAACTAAATGACAAATGGGATGGGATGGGGGGATGGTTTGGGTGTTCTTTTTTCATTTTTATTTTTTATTCTTGTTCTGATTCTTTCTGATGTAGGGAAAGTGTTCAGAAATAGATTGTGGTGATGAACGCATAACTAGATGATTATACTGTGAACGGTTGACTGTATACCATGGATGATTGTATGTTATGTGAATGTGTTTGAATAAAACTGAATCAAAAAAAAGACAAAAAAAAAACTCACTAAACTGCACAATGCTAGTCCTACTTGTTTTCCTTAAAACTTTGTTTCCACCAGGGCATTGTTCCCACCTCTTTCATGCCTTCTCTGAGCTCTTAAGACCACTCATCACAAACGGTGTCCATCTGACACTTGTCATGTGCTCTCCTGTGTATGTCCCATCTCCCAGCTAGACTACAAGTCCCATAAAGAGCAGTAACTAGTAAGAACACCATAAATGCTTGCTATTGATGCTTAAAATATCCTTGTGGATAAGGTGGTGAAACATGAGTTGGCCAATAATTCAGGATCCTTAGAAAATGAGACTTCTGGACATAGGAGTTTTCTTGAGAGAGACGTGTTTTCATCTTCTAAGTACTACTAAACTTTAAAATCATTCTAAACTGTACTCCACTTTCCTACTTAGTTAACAGAGTATTCTGACCAAACTTTTTTTTTAATCATTTCTTGATTCTAAGTATAATGTAATTTTTTCTTTTCAAGCAATCAATCATCAGGAATATCAGTTATGATACTGTGTTAGAGATTTAGCTGTGGATACATGACATATGGGATGAAGAATCTTCTGTGTCCCTGAAAGTGGCTTTAACAGGAAAAAAAAAAAGCTGACATTTTCCTCCTTTAGCATTGACCTCTGGTTAACTCTCAGCAGCAGAGATTCATACTCATCCTCCTCCACTCTCCTATTCTCCCCACCCTTTTTACGCCAGAATTACACAATGCAGAGCTGTTGGGCTGATACATTTTAGCAGCGATGTCATGAAAGGTTACCATTTCTCCAGATTACAACAACGTCCAGCTTGTTTTTCCACTGTGAGCTCTCTGTACCTACTACTCTCTGACCTCATCACGGCTTCCCATCTCTAGAGGGGACACAGTATATGGGGTGACAGGATCATAGGCTCTGGAGGCAGGCTGTCTGGGTTTACCCAGTTGGACACCAGTTGAAGACCTATGACAAGTTACTCAGCTCCACTATACCTTAGTTTCCTCACCCATATCCTGAGAATAAGCATATACCTACCTCACAGGATTGTTATGAGGATTAAATGCATTAATATTTACAAAGTGCTTAAACACAGCCTGGCTCATAGTAAGCACTCAGATTGTATTGTTAAATAAATGCAAACAAAGACTATCGACTTGAACTCTGCCATTTTCTTCTCTCTTTGTCTCTTAAAACTGTTCCATTAGTTTTCATTTTTGGCTAATGGTGGTGGTGCTTTTGTGGGGGGGGCTCCAGGTTGCATAGACATTTACCAACTGATCACAGCGCTCTTCCCAACTGGGCAGCGCCTCGATCCAACACAGAGGTGGGGGGTTTCAGGCATATTCATTCGAGGTTCTGCTAACCCGTCTACAATGCGCACAGGTGAAGAAAATAGGGATGTTTATTTAATCTACATGACAGGTGTCTAGAGACATGAGTGACAGCTGTTTCCAGATAGCTGCAGGGCTGCGCTGAAAAAGCGGTTTAAAGTTCTGCGGAACAGGCCATCTCTCAAAGCTCCGGACTCCCCACCATCTAACGCGTTTAAGCAGGGGATGGGTGCCCAGGTGTCAAGGGTGCTGTAAGAAAGAATATTCTTATTCAGAGTCAGATAACCTCTAAGATTCCTCCTACGTCTAAATTCTTGACAATACCAGCATGAGTCACAGAGATGCTATGCATCTAGTTATGAGTCACAAGTCGCCAACGCGCTCCGGCAGGTACTTAATTCTTCACTCCCCGCAGCGCCTGGCACATTACAACAGATCGAGGTGAGGAATTCTAGCCCTCAGGCTGCGGATAACTCAGCCCAGAGTATTAAAACTTCTCTCAAACTAAGCCGATCAGTTTAGCCGAGCCTAGACCCACACGCCCAAAAGGGAGTCGGCACAGGGACGTGCATCGACACTAACCGCGACAGTCCCTCACCCCGCTCTCCGAGGGACCGGACAAAGGTAGAGGAGGTGAGTGCGCGGGCAGGTTCCGGGGACGCAGGGCGAGGCCGAGCCCACACCGGCGGGGGACAGGGACAAAGGCCTCGCGGCGCGCGCGCGGAGCTCGGGAGCTGGCGGGAAGTGCCCCCGGCCCGAGGGGCCGACAGTGCGGGGTTCGGAGCGGGGATATAAAAGTGCGGCCGCAGCCGGCCAACCAGCGGCACCTGGGAGCGCTCCAGGGACGCGCGGGCCTCGCTGCCTCCCGCGCGCTCGCTCGGCGGGGGCGCGCGGAGCCGCAGCCCTGAAGCGGGTCACGGGGAAGGCCGGCAGCGCCCCCGCCGGACCGGGGCCCCAGGTGCCCCCGGGCTCCGCATCCCCGCCCCGCAGGCGCCCTGCTGCTCAGCCCCACGCCGGGCGCGGAATGGGGGGCAGTGCCAACCCGAGTGCGCGAGCGGCGCCGCCATCGCACTTTACCTGGGACACCAGCGGGAGCAGCGTCTGCTCCACCGAGCGAGTTTTGATCTCGAGTCCCGAGTCGAAGGCGAAGCCCGACGGGCCGCCGCCGGGGAATGCGCCGACTCGGCCGACGCCGGCGGGAGCGGGAGAGGCGGCCATGGCCCCCGGCGGGCTGCGCAGCCCGAACCCCGCGCCACCGCGAGCCTGCAGCCCGCCGCCCGCCGCCCGCCAACCCGCCTGCAGCGGCGGCGGGACACCCGCGCGGACCGCGACTCCCCGCCCCCGGCCGGGTCCCGCCCCCAAAAGCCACAGGTCCCGCGCCGCCGCCGAGGCTCCGCCCCCAGCCGAGAACGGTCGCAGCCAGAGCGCGGTTCCCAGGCGCGTCCCGCCTCCGGTCGGGCTCGGCACCCAGCGGGGTAGTGTTCGCGGCGCCGCCACCGAAGGTCCGCCCCTGGCCGGGCCCCACCCCCGTCCCCCCGTCCCGGCTGTTCTCTCCGGTGGTGTATCCAGCGTCGCGACCAAGATCTATCCCCGCAAAGCTTCCCGTCCTTGGGAAGTCAGGTGACTCATCCCAAGTCAACTCCAAATTCATGCAACTATTTCTGGAAGCTGCGCTGAGGTATAAACTGGTAGAGCGGAACTAGAGTTAAGTTTGTCCCAAGGGGCCTGTACCCTGGGACCAGAACTCGACCGGGAATAGGCTTTCTGAGGCTTCTCCGGAACGTCCGTCCCACTTTACTTTTCCCCTAGTGTAGCACAGAGTAGTTTCCTAAGAGTATTAATTGAATGGAAAGGTCCTTAGTGTATATTCTAACCTCACCAAAGGGTAAGTGCTCGGGAAACATCAAGGAATCAGTTCTCTAAGCATTACCATGAGCTTACATTAGACAGAGCCTGTGCAAAGGGAGGAAGAGCTAATACCCTTTACTCAACGTTTCCAGCAGAACAGGCAATTGGAAATTGTCAAAACCATGCACTCTGTGAAGGGGTCCTAGATCTAAGCAATAGACTGAGAAGCCTGAAAAAATATGGTGTGAACTACCAGTCTACTAATTAGAATAACACCAGAGTAGAAAAGAATATGGGCTGGCCAATCCACCCTTACACCTTGGCCAGGATCATTTCTTCATCCATGTAATGTCACAATGGTGAGCTGGATACCACCAACTGGAGGTGTAGAAAGCTCTCCCCCCCCAAGCACTGTTGAAATGTGCTTCACAGTACTTCCACTTGCTGTTTCAACTTTGTCTACCTATGCTACACAGTTCTTTTTGATAATGAAAATAGCTATAACTTAGGTTTCTTTTCTTTATTTAAAAACCACAGCTTCTTGATAGATGGACAGATAGAATAATATGGCAAATGTGGCAAGACGTTAAAAGTTGGTGGATCTGGGTATCTGGGTGGGGAGTATGTTGGGGTTCTCTGTATTAGGTTTGTATTATTTTTGCAACTGTCCAGTAAGTTTGAATTTATTGCAAAATAAAAAGTTATTTTTTTAAGTGCAGTTTCGTTACCCAATTTTCTTCTCCTCTGATTCTTACTCTTCAGCCACTTACCTTGCCACTTCCCTAACTACCCAAGGCCCCCTTCCCTTGTGTACCAAGGCCTCCAGCTTCAACTTTAGACTGCCTGTAAGCTCTGTAAGGTGCCCAGCATCCACTCCCAAGGCACACCTTCCCTTACATAAGTTGACATATTTCAGAAAACTTAAGTGTGGGCCCTAGTGTCAAAGAAAAAGGCAAGACAGCCTAGGACAGATGGATGAATTCATGCAAGTTCAACTTCACTAAAGATCAAATTTCCCAACAGAAATGAGACTAAGTTTACCACGTGATTCATTCAACACTAGTAATTTTATTTCAAAATATAAATATTTTACATTTACAAAGAATTTACATCAGTAGGTTGTCAACGCAAGTTAAAGCTAAGAAACAGCATCTGTGTGAGATAAAGAATATTTATTGTTGCATTTGAATATTCTTTTTACTTTCAAACCATTCCCACTTTGCCTGAGAATGCTGAGTCAATACATTTTCCAAAAGTTACATAAACAATTACAACTATATATCCCATCTTGATTTCAAAATCAAATGGTATTCGCAAATACACTCCAGTCACCTAGACAAATGGCACTGCAAAGGACAAAAGAATGGTTTTCTTTGGGTTAGCTAAAATAGGAGGTACACTTTCTGAGCCATGGCAAAAGAAAAGAAATGGTACTTGATAATAAACCAAAATAATATTACTTTAAAATTTACTTCCACATCTTTCATTGTAAGATAAAACGTTGGGGAAAAGAAAAATAAGACACCAGTTATGGAAGAAAGAATTCTGGACTTGAAGTCAGAAGTCATGCAAATGAATTCTGGCTCCATCATTTTATGGTATAAACTTAGGCGGGGAGAAACATAAAAAACCTTTGAAAGCCTTCAGTGCCTCCTCATCTGTACAATGAGAGTAACACTTAACGTGTGACTGCCTCACACGGTTGTTATAAGAGCAGTCTGAAAACTATAAAGTGCCATACAAAAGCATTATTAAAATGTAATATCAATGTACCACCACTGTATTTTGCAAACTGATCAATCCTTGAAAAACTTACTAAATAAAGACTGATTTTACACACCATAGGTGAAAAGAATCTCTATACTGTAAAAGTATAGCTCTAAACTGCAAATATGCTCTTCTCTATTGTCTCACTAAACTCTGAGATTTATTGAAGATTACATGGTACCATGGTAACAGGTTTTCTATTCAGTATTTCCATTAGGGATGCTTCTAAAAGGGCTGTGTAAACCTACTCTAGAGCCATGTGTCCCAAAGGTCTGGTGGTGGTTTGAGATGCTTGGAAAAAAGGAGGGGGTGCAGTCTGAGGTCAAATAAGTCTAGTAAACAGTCATTGTCCCCTTTAACAAATTCACAGTAACAGCATGTTAGAAACCCTTAGAAGTCCTACAGAAAGGAAGCAAACTCAGCATTCCTCAATTTTAATTGACCATGGAGTCCCCTCCCCATCCCACCCCCACACATACTTTTTTCCTCTTACAACATCTGTAAGAATCCCTTGGAACTACTGCTATAAGAAACACCATTTGCGAAATGGTGCTCATCTACTAGGAAAAGGGGAGAGAAGAAGAACAATGGACGGAGAGAAAAAGAACTACATTCTACTCAGAATTCTATTCTTAACTGGCTGTGTGTTAGACAAATCACTTTACTTGAACCTATGATTTTGCTTTCTTCTCTCGAAAGTGACAGGATCATCTAATTACAGAGGGTCAATTCTAGCTCAGAAATTCTGACTCCAGGAGGCAGGTGGATCATCTTGAATTACAATTCTCTTGCTGACTTTTAAACTACCGAAAAATAACTGCTTAGTGATTTCAAATATGATGTGTATTCCCTGCAGGTCTTCAATATGTTACTGAATGAATATATTCTGATAGGAATAGATGTAAAGACAAGGAATTGATAAAAACAAAAGGTAGTTGTTCTTAACTGGAGCTAGCATTTGGATGTTGCCAGAGGCTATTTCCTCTGCGAAATGTGCCCTCTAAGTCCCACTGTAATATTCTTGTAAGGGTCTTGGGAGACCTTCAGCCAGCACTGCAAGGTCAGGACCAAATTATGGGAACTCCTTCCTGTACAGCCTGAGTTTGGAAGCTCTAGTTAACTCACCTCAAACTACTTTCCTTTAACCCCTCACGGCCTGAAGTTTTGAGTGTTTCTTGCCCAGCACCAACACATTCCTGAAGCATTGATACAACCATGTGGGACTAGAGGAAACAGGAATTCCTGATGGGTCACAGGGGTTTCATGTTAAGACCAAAGTTAGAGAAGACTTCATCTGCAAGCCCTTTAGCAGTTCTTTAACAGGAATAAGCAGCTGCCATTTCCTAAGGCGATCGAGTTTTGAAATACAGTCTCCGTAACACTTCTCGGTATCCTCCCACTGTTGAGGGTCAACACACTCCAGCCGCAGAAATGAAGGGAGAACACTGCCAGCTAATCAACTTTCCTGGAAGAGGGTACCAGGAACTTTGTAATTTTAAAAAATAAATAAGGCTAGCATTTAAGGCATTCTGACAGAGATCACTTCCATAACTGAGAGTATGTCAGGAATTTTGGAACTCAAGAAAGATTTGTATTACATGGCGACTTGGCTGAATATCCCATACCCTGTTGTTTTTCAGAAACAGATCTTGGGGAGACTTCCCCTAGCTGGTCAACGTTCTTGTTCCTTGTCTGTCATTGGAGTACTGGGGCAGCTCAGGTTTCCCAATCAGGACTTTGCAGCACTCTGGGGCACTTTTGCTCCGAATATTTCAGGGTGATATTGCATCAGTGCAGCTTAATTTTGGTAGCTCTAAAACTGTTCTTAGGGCTTGGAGTTCCCCTCCAAAAACCCAGTATTTGTACTAATAATTGTGCCCAGCAACAGCCATACATGAGCTTGTTTCGTTTCTTGCAGTTATCACTTTGTACAGCTAAAAAGCACTTTGAAGGAGCATAGTTTTGGTGTACACACTAATTCAGTGTGCACAATATTTGCCTCTTATTAGTACATGCTAATTACAGCTATAAATTTATCATTATACAATTAACAAAAAGAAATCTGATTTTTTTAAACCCTTTCAATGCCATTTAAGGAAAAAAAAATTTTAGCATTATACATGATCTGGCTAAGACTGAAGGTCAGAGAAG
Organism: Bradypus variegatus; assembly: GCA_004027775.1. Taxonomy (NCBI): domain Eukaryota; kingdom Metazoa; phylum Chordata; class Mammalia; order Pilosa; family Bradypodidae; genus Bradypus; species Bradypus variegatus. The sequence goes on along the minus strand of PVKY010014354.1, from coordinate 2,509 downwards.
GCCTTCTCATGAGTTATCCCCCACAGTACCCTGCACAGTGCCTGGCGCCTATAGGTTAGCCAACGCTCAACAAATGTTTTACTGAATGAAAGACTGAACAATTGACTACAGAACAGAATGAGTTACTTAGTGGCCAAATCTAACACATGGTCGAATATCAGATTAGAATTGTCGAAGGATTCATAATAAAAGGTCTGCATGTAGTCTACTATAAAAACAGTCAAAAGAGCTATTTTCCAGATGGGAGTGTTTTTCTTAAGTATTATCAGAATATATTTAAGCTCATTATTATTAACTGCGCTTCTTAGTAAGAAGGTGTTACAGAAAAAAATTATTTCTAGTTTAAAATGTTTTCCAAAAGGAAGCCTCTGATAGTTATGAACTCCTTTTCCTCCATATTCCCTTGGGGCAGAGGAAGGGCCTGATGATTGCTTTATACTGTTGAAAGGACACAATGCTAGAAGCCGGGTTTGCGCCCCAGCCCTGTCATTACCTGTTGGAAAAGCCTTAAATTCATTCATAAGAAATAGATCGCAACAGCTATTCTATCTCATAGCACTGGAAAAATTGCATAAGATATTAGAAGGAAGGCTCTACTGTACAGCAGAGTCCGCAACTAGGGAGTCAAAAAGACCGGAGTCAAGTCTTACTAACTTGATGACTTTAATTCATCACTTAACTTTTCTGAACCTTAGCTTCCACATTTGTGTAAAACTTTTAAAATTAGATAAAACCATATGAAAGCTCATAGGAAGTTGTTTGTGAATAAAACATGCAAAAGGACTTAGTAAAATGTAAAGCACTATGCTGGTTACTGTGGTAAGATACTTGAAAAGTTATAATGTAATTCAACAAGCATTCATTTAGTGTCTCATATGCAAGGCACTGTGCTATGTGACAGAAAAACACAACATAAATATAAAATTCTACTGCTAATAAGTAACTAATTGGCAGAACTCCAAATAGTGAAACAGGAATACATTTAACAAATCAGAGTACTGCTACACCTGAGATTTTTCACTTAAAACATTTGAAAAGGAAAAAAAAACTATAATCACAGCATGAATTTTTTCATAATGTTACCATTAATAGCAGCTTAATGTTAATAGCTGCATCAATGTGAACAGCTAAGTTTTAGGAATTTGGCAATGGTGTAATGGGGATGGAGGGAGAAGGGAGTGGAAGGGAGCTTCAGTCTCTGTGCCTTCTAGGGTTACAACTGTACTTCCAGTAGGCTATCCAACCCCAACAAGATTTTTTTTCTCAAAGAGAGGAAGATACAGAATGGGAGAAGGGTAGAAAATTCATTTTTTCGGTTCACACAGCTACATACTAAAAGTGACTCTTCATTGAAAAGTGACATCATAGAAAAGTTTAAGAACAAATTTATTAAACTGGAAAAATTACATTGTATATGCTTTTTTTTTCATTGTATATGCTTTTAATAGCAGGTAGTTTAGAGCTCTTAAAATAACTTTATAAATACATATAATATAGATAACCAAAGTGGAAAAATGTCAAGCCACAGTACCAGTGTATAAATTGAAACTTTTCAAGTCATCTTAGTATAAGTGAAAAAACCACACTTCTGAGCTCTAAAGCTGTGCTTTAAAATGCAAAGGAGCCTACAGGATGTTCTCTCTTATCCAGTCTTTATGAATGTAAGGCCAGGAGGCTTCTACTCCCTTGCTGGGCACCACTGAAAGGACAGAAAGCCACAGCTGAGCTGAACTCACTGTGGGGTGAACTTCCTGGAGAAATCATTGCAACTGAAGCCATGTCAGTCCACTGAAGATTTCAGATCTTCAGAAATGTCACGGAAAGTCCTAGAAGAAGAAAAGATGAAATGATCAGTTTTACTTTTGGAAAAAAAGGGAGGGGGTAGATATCAAACCATAGAGATACTTAAAAAAAAAAAAAGGCTCTATCTAGTAATTAATTTCCAAAAGACAGTATCTTATTTTTATAATCTTTGAGAGCCTTGATGAGGTTTTACAGTCACTATTTTTCCTTAATATTTTCACCACAGACTTTGTTAGTTGTCTCCCATTCTTTAGTGCTAAGACTTTGTTAGTTGTCAGACTTTGTTAGTTGTCTCCCATTCTTTAGTGCTAAGAACCCCAGTTTTTCGCTGGGCCCACTGTCTCCCATACAAAATACTTTTTCCCCATGCTCTAAAAACTCATAAAGTAAGTAATCTGAACTTCAAATGCAATTCCATACTCATGATGCCCCTCTTACCCATTTTTAACTTCTCAATTATCAGTTCATCCAAATATTTAGGAGGGCTAAATGGGCAGGGTGAAGACAACCAGCCCCTTAGCACAATGTCAAGAAGGGTGCAGGTAAAACATTACACCAAAGAGATGACATTCAAGGTGTTCAGTTCTCTCAAGGCTCTTCCAAAGGATGCTGCCCAAGCCTCTTAGACCTCAGAAGCACACCTGTCTAGCACAACTCTACTTCCAAGGGAAGGGCTCTAAGGAACGGATAGGCTGCATAGCTATGG
>PVKY010014353.1:0-10601 GCA_004027775.1 Bradypus variegatus | reverse complement strand
TATGTTCCCAAAAAATTTTACCTAAAAGGACACGAGTCTCAGAAACTCTGTTCTACCTCCTAAGGGCATCTTTGCTTCACATTCAGATCTTGTTTTCCGCTAACCTCATCCTTTCTAGAGGAAGAGGACATGCCTGTCCTCACTCTCCACATGACCCACGCCACAAGCATTTAACAGGCCTTTTCCCTGGCTGCCCTGCCTTAGGCAATTTTCCGAGTGCTGGGCCTCTAATAGCAGGCCACAGGCAGGGCTGAAGCACCATCCTTTCCCTGCCCTGCTCTCCTTGCCTCCGAAGGCTCAGTGTCTTGGGCTGGCTGCATCCCTCGGGGCAGGGAGGGAAGCCTTCTCCATGTGAAGTGAAGTGATCCTCACAGGGCTGGAAATCAAGACCTTGACCTCATTAGCACAATGTTCTGGTCAGCGAGCTCGCTGGGGGGGGAAATGTGATGATGTTAATTATATACTGATTTATTTAATCCCTGTTCTTGTGAAATGTGTGCACTTGCCTACCCCTCCTTTCCCCAGAAGCTATAAACTCCTGGGGGCAAGGGAAAGGGGTGGAGCAGGAGCGGGGGAGGAGGTAGGATGGGACCCAAGGCTGGAATCACCCAGACCTGGATTCATTTGCTGGTTACTGTGACCCTGGGTGACCTTCCTGAGCCTGGGATTGAGTAAGGATTATGGGCTTGGCACCATGCCTGGCACATAGGAAGCAGTCAGTAAATCATGCCCATTATTATCATTATTGTTAATTATTTTATTCTGTAAACTGAAGGATGACTTTCCATTGCTCCATCTCTATTCTTTTTTTTATCTTATTATTGTAGTAACATATATTCAACTCAACATTTCCCATTTTAACCACTTTCAAGTGGGCAATTCAGTAGTACTAATTACATTTGCAGTGTTTTGCTGTGATCACCACTATCCATCAAACAACTTTTTCACCTCAAATAGAAATTCTGCACCCACTAAGCCATAAACACTCTACCCCTACTTCCCTCTCTGGGCCCTGGTAATCTCTAATCTACCATCCTTATAAATTTGATTATTCCAGGTATTTTGTATCTGTGAGATCATATAATATCTGACCTTTTTTTGTCTGGCTTATTTCACTCATTGTGATGTCTTCAGGGTTCATCCATGTTGTAGAACGTCACAGAACTTCATTCCTTTTTATGGTTGGGTAATATTCTATTGTATATCTCCCATATTTTGTTTATCCATTCATCTGCTGATGGACACTTTGGTTGGTTGCACCTTTTGGCTATTGAGAATAATGCCACTATAAATATCAGTGAACATCTGTTCAAGTCCTTGCTTTCAATTTTGGGGGTTATTTACCTAGAAGTGGGATTGCCAGTTCTTATAGTAATTCTATTTTCAGCTTTCTGAGGAATTGCCAAATGGATTTCCACAGTGACTGCATCATGTTACAATGCCACCAACAATATATAAGGGTTCCAATTTCTCTGCATCCTTGGCAGCACTTATTATTTTCTGTTTTTGTTTTTTTTTTTTTTAATAATAGCTGTCCTTGAAGTGGTATCTCATTGTTGGTTGCATTTCCCTAATGAATGAGGTTGAGTATCTTTTCCTGTGCTTGTTGGTCATTCATACAACTTCTTTGGAGAAATGTCTATTCAATTCCATCTCTATTCTTGAGAGGCAGTCGAGTATAAAGCGCCATTGTCCCAGAGAACTTTCTGCAGTGACAGAAATGTTTGATATCTGCACTGTCCAATATGATAATCTCCAGCCACCCATGACTACTGAGCACTTGAAAGATGGTCAGAGCAACTGAGGAACTGAACTTTTAGTTTTATTTAATTTTAATTAATTCTAATTTAAATAGTCACATGCATTTAGTAGCTCCTGTATTGGACAATGGAGGTGCAAGAACACAAGCCACCTGAATTCTGCCCCTGCTACTTCCTTAAGAGCTTGGGCAAGGTAATTTCTCTGGGCCTCAGCTTCTGCCTCTGTAACTGTGGTTATCAGAGTACCTGCTTCCCGGGATCCTTGTGAGATTGAAGTGGGTTCATATACATGAAGTGCCCCATTTTGGAAGTGCTTAAGGAAGCTAGCTGGTATTATTGCTCTCTGTAGCACTGACGCTCAGCCTGTAATACAGCAGGACTATCTCCCATTAGATGGCAGCATCTTGAGGGCAGGGCCCTATCTGCTTCTCTTTCGAGTCTCTCATGGGCCCCAGCCTGGGGTGAAGGAAACCAGCATTCATTGACCAGCAAGTAAAGGAAACTCAGGGTGCCTAGAGGAGGCTAGGAATGGGGGAACTCCCCAGTTCATGGCCCAGGCTGTCTGCAGTGGTAGTGGGACTGTTCCCCTCCTTGGAGAAGGGGGTCACTATGGACCCAGGCTCCTCCTCAAGCATTTGGAGCATGGAAACCTGAGAGGGGCTTCGGATAGGCGGTGAGGTAAGGCTTCTCTCTGTTTCAATCTCCCAGGCCAGGGAGCCATAGAGCCAAGTTGTGTACCCCCAACCCCCTTTCCAAACACCTGGCACTGGAGTTCAATTGATCCACCTACCAAACCTGGCCATGAAGCCAGAGGAGGCCAGGGGTCAGGAGGGCTTTCCCGGAAAGCAGCGGCTTCTAAGAAATGGAAGATCTGCCTTCAACACCAGGGCACTGGAGCCAGGTGTTTGGAATCTCCCCTTCCCTCCACCCAGATGAGGAACCAATTCCTCCTTTCAGGGAGTGGACACAGCCTGCGTCCTTTCCCCTCAGTCTCTTCCACAAGTATGGGCGTGAGGGCAACAGGGGTATGAGGGCCATGTGGGGCTCTCTGGACTCCAGGACTTTTTGGTGCCCCCAGAGGCACAGGCTCAAATTCCCCCAAAGAATTAATCAGCCTCAGAAGCCAAGAACCTTCTGAGGGACTCCAAAGGCCTTGTGCCCTTATCCTGACTTCCTCCTGACCTGTCCAGGACTCAGCAGGAAATGGCAGGGCTTGTGGGAAGTGCCCAAGTCTCCTCTTTGGGTGGCTTGGGAGGAGAACCCCCAAGTCTCCCAACTCAAGGCCAGAACCTACTCTTCCCCAGTGCGTCTGGGGCTCTTGTTTCTGTAGCCAGGAGCAACCAATCCTTCAGAGCCACAGAAGAATGCCAGAGTGCTGTGGAGCACAGACTCCAAAGACAGGGCATGGGGCAGGGTTCGGGGACCAGCTTTGCTCCACCTTCCCTGATTTCAGGGCAAGAGACAGCAGGAGACACTAAGCTTAGACCCCAGGAAGGACTTCCTGATGGTGAGAAACATGAGACAGTGGGTTGTAGGAGCCAACCATCTGCATCCCTCTGGTCAGGCTGAAAGGGAGGGTGCTAGTAGAGTGGGATGCCAAGCAATCTGGGTTTTAAAATATACAGGATCCATAGGTGGTATGAGCACTCAGTTAACTGGGTTTGGAGTCAGTCAAACTTCGGTTTAAATCCCAGCCATACCACTGACTGGCTGTATTACCTTGGGTTAATTCTTTAATTCAGTTTTCTCATCTGTAAAATGGAGATGATGAGATTCCCCAGGTGGATGGTTCTGAGGAGGGTGGGAGGTGATGTAGGTAAATGGTCCTATCCCAGTGCCTGGCATCTAATGGGGAATAGGGAGGGGGCTGAGCTCTAGCAGGCTGGAGGGAGGGTACAGTGGGTGGGGAAGGCCTGCAGGACAGTGGGCTGGAGATGACCTTAGGGGCCTGCTCCAGACCAAGGAGGTGGCCTCACTCCCCATGTCCAGACTGGGAGTCCCCCTGTTCCCCAGCCCTGCTCTACATCCCACTTAACGGGAGTCCTGGGGGGGACAGAGAGAGAAATGGGAGACCCCTCCATGGAGACCGCTGTATTTCTGGTAGTTCCCCTAACCCACCTTGCCCTGGCGACCCTCATTTGCCAACCCTAGGAAGTCCCATTTGTAGCCTCAGTTTCCCCTAGACCTCCCTGCTCCTTCCTCTGCAAGACCACTGGGAGGGAGCCCTAGAAAGACCCTGGGCTGAGGGCCAGGCTGCCTGGTCGGCTTCAGGCCGAGGGCTGGTGAATGTTGGGGACGGCAGGCTGTCAGTGATCTGGCAGGACAGCTGGGTGGGCAGATTTGCCCCCAGACCTGCGCCCCACCAGACCCCAGTGTGAATTCAAAGCCCCTTGTGGCAGGACGGGTAGCAAGCTGGCTCTGCACGGCTGCCACCACGGCATCAGCTGCCCCGAGGCTGAGTGGCTTTGAGGGCCTCCCTCCCTCCCCCTGCACCCTCTGTGGCCACTGGGCTGTAAACAGCCTCATAAAGTCAGCTCAGGCCAGACTCCCTGCTGCCAGGGAGGAAAGAGGAGAGAGGGAGAGAGAGAGGAAAAGTGAGGGCTTGCGAAGTATGGGTCTGTGTGGACCCACAGGCTGTTTTCAAGTTGATTTTAGTCTTCTTGGATGCAAGGACAAAACTCTTGTCCTAAGTTAAGATGCAGCCCTGCCCCCTTAGACGGAGCAGGGGATGGGCCTGAGGGCAGGGCTGTTTCTCCCATCAGACTGACCAGGGTGGGGTGGGGCTTAGGGGCTGGTGTTCAGGATCTGAGAGGGGGCCATTTTTAAGTTATCTGAAAAGCCATGGACTCCCTGGAAGACTCTTGTGGTTTTCCTCCACATCTCTTGCTTTCCCCATCCTCACAGGGACAGGAGAGGTGGGGTCTGTGGCTGAGGTGCAGGAGCCGGCCTGCTCCGGGCCTCCGCTAGCTCTCTCTCTCCCCCCACTGCCCCTCGCCCCAGGCCAGCCCCTCCAGCCTCCCCACAGCCGGGCGAGGGCAGTGGGCCGAGCTCCCATCAGGGCCCAGGTGCCTGGCCCAGAGCGACCCCAGCTGGGCAACTCTCCCTCCCTCCCCCTCCTTTGCCCACAGAGGAGGGCACCTGGCTGCCCACTGCCCAGTACAGAGGATAAAAATACCCAGTGGGAAAACACGTGGCTCCAGGTCACACATTAACCTGCAGGGCCTGGCGTGCCAGCCGCAGGGTCCCTTCCCGGGCTGCCTGGTGAGGTGGCCTCTGGGGGAGAGCCGGCCACCAGAACGTGGCTGCTGGTGGTGTCCTCTGCCTGTGACCATCGCTGGAATTCCCAGACGCTTACCCAAAGGTCTCCAGCAGGAATTCTTTAGAAAACAAACAAGCACCCACCTGAGGACACCAAGGACATGGGTCCGGTCACACTGCCCAGACTGGTGGCTACAGGGTTGCTCCTCCTTCCTGCTTGCCCTGGGGTCCTACCGAGAGCTCTCCCTCCAGTTCCAGGTCACCCCCAGCTCCCAGGAGAAAACAGCACCTCTGACCTTCTGTGGGAGGGAGGTGGGGGGCTCAGAGATCCCCCGTCCCCTCGTTTTCCCTTCTGCTGCAAAGCCAATCTCACTTCTAATCTGGAAGGAAGGAAGATGGGCAAAGGGAAGGGAGTGGACAGAGGAGATAATCCGGCCAGCGCTGGCACACAGCCCCTGCCACCGCTGGGAGGCCACCTGCAGGAGGTATTGGGGGGAGGGGGGCAGGTGGGAAGTGCCAGCCCTGACCCTAACCTACCCTTCCCGCACACCTCAGTCCCTCCGGGAATTATGGGCCAGGTCCTACTGGTGGGCGTTCTCTCAGCTGCCCGATGCCCAGGGGCCGGGAGAGCCTGACCCCTGGCCCTTGCCCCTCACACCCCTCTGGGGTCCAGTGCCCAGTGGTTCTAGGAAATGCCTGCACTGCAGCCTTGAGCTTGGGCCAAATGCCCCATTTTCTGTCAAGGAAGCTTGACTGTGCACAGTGAATAAAGTCCAACTGGACACAGCCTGGGAGCGAGAGTTGCCCCACCATTCCAGCTGGCTCAGGGGTCATGGGCCCCAACTAGAGCCACAGAGGGATTTGGGGGTTCCCTGGAGTGTCTCTGGGGCCAGGAAAGCCCTGCCGGCCTCTTTGATGCCCATGACAGCAGCGCAGTGGCACAGTAGAGGGTGTGTAAATATTAACTTTGAAGGGGAAGCCGAGGGTTTGAGTGGAGGTCAGCGAGGGCCTCACCCACCTCCCCTGGGACAGCCAAGAGCTCGCCCTCTGGGGACCGGCCTCTCCTGGTACTGCCGGGTCGGGAGTCCAACTCTGGGTAGAGTCGGGGGGCCTGGGCCTGGCCTCTGAGAAGCACTGAGGCTCCCTCCCAGGCACGGGAGTTCCTACCCAGGACTGTCCCTCAGCCTTCCTGAGTTGTTTCCCCCAGAGTGGTGGTGACAGGGCCAGGACAGGGCTCTGGATTCCACTCTGAAGCTCTGGCCGACCATGCAGGAAGCCCTGTGGGCTTTGGAAGCCCCCAGAGCCTTTGGTTTAAAGCCAAGTTCTGCCACTAGGTAGCCATGTGGTCTTGTTTGAATTGCTAAGCCTCTCTGAGCCTCAGTTTCCTCACCTATAGAATGGGGATAATTATGTCCAGCTTTCAAGGCTGTTCTGGGGATTAAGTGACATGATCTTTAGGTAATGTCCAGCACATAGAAGTTATTTCTGGTTAGTGTCTCTCCCCATTTAGGGCCTCCGTTTTCTCATCCATTAAAAGGGAATGATCATATCCACCTCAGGAGACTAAATGAGATGATCTTTATGTTGTTGCTGACACGTGGATGTTGATCTGTAAATGTCAGCATGGTTGTCATCTGTTCCCCTCTGTAGGCCTCGGCTTCCTCACCCGGATGCAGCGATCTCCAAGGGCCTGGGCTGGAGGTCCAGGGCTCTCGGCACCTGCTCACTCAACACAGTCGCACACCTCCTTCCCCCTCCCTGCAGGGCCAGAACTTTATCATATCTCCCTCATTATCACGCTGACATTTGCTTTGGCTCATGGAGAAATTACCTGTGAATTAAACAAAGGCCAAGGAGGGAGGCTGATAACAGGAAGCTCAGCTTTGAGAGCCGCAGGCAGAGGTGTCACCCGAGCCCAGACCTCAGGCCCAGGAAGCAAAGCAGCGATGCAGGGAGGTGGCTGAGAGGTGGGGGTCGGGATTAATTGCCCCCAGTCGCGGAGTGGGGAGCTGGGGTGGTGGTGGGGTGTGTTTGCATCTGGATGCCTTCTGGACGAGGGCAAACATGGAGGGGCCACTCAAGGAAATGCCTGAGCGACAAATCAGATCCTACAGAGAAATCGCAGAGCTCTTGAAATGAGAGTCTGAGGGAGAGGAATGTGTCTGGGGACTGCTGGGGCAGGGGTGGGGGGATGCCGAGCTGGGGAGGGGGGTCAGGAGAGGAGGAAGGAACCAGGCCTGGGGGCGTCTGGTAGGGCGGGGGGCACCTCCTGGAACGGGGGTCCCCTCACCCCCAGAGACAATGAGGCTGGGAACCTCTGGTGGGGTGATGAATATAAGGTCCCCAAACATATAAGGGGGATCCCCATTGTCTCAATTCTGGATCTGGCTCTCTGTAGCCCCCTCTCACTTGCCAGGCCCCAGCCCCCAGAGGCTGCTGTCCTTTGGAGCTGGCCATTCCCTGCACACTGGCATAGCACCTACTAGGTGCACAGCCCCAGGTAAGAGAATCCTAGACTCGCAGAGGTGTAGATCAGCTTGGGACTGTGGCTTTGGAGTCTGATTGACCCAGGTTCAAATCCTTTCTTTCCTGAAACTGGCTTCCATGAAAGTTAACTTGCTTGGCCAAACCTCCATTTTTTCACTTGGAAAAGGGGACAATCATGCCACTTCTTGGGCCTCCCTGGGTGTGTGGCCAGTGCTGGCCCTGGGTGAGGCTCCAGAGCAAAGCAGGGGTTTGGGGGGGCCCTACAAAGACTGGATGCAAGGAGGCAGGTTCTGACTCAGTCCTGCCCCTGCTCTGTCCAAGGGGAGGCGCTGTGTGACTCAACTCCAAGGTGGGAGTCAGGAACACACCCCAAGTCATCAGACAACTGCAGGGCCTGGCTACCCTGCCTTCTCCCATCACACCTACTGTAAACCAGGCAGGCACAGGCATTGCACATGTGTATGCATTTGTGTGTGCACATGCACCTGGATATATCTGTACGTTTGTGCATGTGCAAATGTATGGGTGTGCGCATACGCTTAAGTATGTTTGCACAGGTCTGCACTGGTATATGTGTTTATTTATACATTTTTTTTCTGTGGCATGTGCAAGTGTACTTGTCTCCATACGTGAAAAATGTGTGCATGTGTTTGAGAGTATGAATTATGTAAATGTGGGTGTGTATATTTATGTATACATGTTTATATTTATATATTTATGTGTGTATGTTTTTGTCTGTCTAATGTGTGCTTCTGTGCATATATGTGAATATATAATATTCATGGGCTTGTATATGTGAGCAAGGTATATGTTTGTATGTATTTCTGTGTTAATATATGTTTATGAATCTTATATATCTGTGTATAAATGACATACAAGCATTATGTGTGTGTATGTGTGTCAGCCTGTGTGTGTATGTGTCTAAGAAATGGAATTGTGTCTGTGTGAATGTGTATATAATATGCCCATGTAGAAGTGTGTGCATACTTCATGTATATGAATAATGTGCCCATGCGTTTGCATGTTTGCATGTGTGACATGTGGAGTGGGATGAGCCTGCACCTCTGGGAGGCAGCCTAGTGTGTTAGAAACAGTTCTGGACTTCAGCTGGAGGAGGGGGTAAACCCTAGTGCCCTGGCTGTGGGGCTATGGGGCACTTGTCTGGCCTTTCTGAGCCTCTGCAGGCCCAGCTGTACCAGCACCATCGTGCTCCCCACCCTGCCTCCTGCCTGCCAGAGCTGGTGGCTGAGCAAGTAGGGCAGTCCAGGGCAAGGCCATCCTGGCTAGCACAGGAGGGCCTGCCAGGTCCAGCCCTGCACTGGTGATGGCAGAGGAGCAGGACATGGGGACTGCTCTCACAGATCTTACAGTCCAGCTGTAGAGACAAGACTGAGCTCAGAAAGCGGTGAGAGGATGAGGCAGGGGCCTGGAGGAAACTGGCTCTCAGGTGGGCTCCTACCAGCCAGGGGAGGCTGGGTGGGAGCAGACCCTTTGATGGGAAAGAGCCTGCATTCAAATCTAGGCTCTACTGCTGACTTGCTCTGGGACCTTGGGCAAGTCACTTAACCTCTCTGTGCCTCACTTTCTTCATCTTTAAATGGTATCATAATCATGACCACCTCAGAAGCCTTCTTGTAAGGATTAAATGAGTTAATACATAGAAAGCTACATAGAAAAGAGCATGGCACATAGCAAGTGCTCAGTAGGTGTTAGCTATCATTGTAATTTCAAAGTGTGAAGCTGTTGTAAGTATACAGAAAATTAAGCAAATAACAACAGCAAAAAGGATTTCTTCACTTCCAGGGAAATAAATTGTGCAGGGACAAAAAGCAACCACAGTTTACCAGGGCCTTTGCACGGTTGCATTCCATTTCAATCTAACCAGGATGACACGGAGATGATAGGGGATGGAGGGGAGGGTGTGCATAGGAATTGTGGGTAGAGGTGGCATGGGGAAAGAGCAAAATCCTCATCTCCCACAGTGGGAAGCTGTGGTAGTTCGGAGGTTTTAAAGACCCTAGAAAGATCATGTCCTTAGATTTAATCCATTTCTGTGGATGTGGGATTATTTTAGGTGGGATCTTTTGATTAGGCTATTTCAATTGAGATATGACCTACCTCATTCAAGGTGGGGGTTAATCCTCTTATTAGTGTCCTTTATAAGAGGATAAAAGCCAGAGAAGCACACAGAAAAAAGCCTCAGAGAAGTTTAGAAAAAAGCCTCAGAGAATTTTAGCAAAAAGCCCTGGGGAAACTGAGAGGACATAGAGAAAACAGAGAGGAAGCCACTGAAGCCAGAAGCGGAAAGCAATGAAACCCAGGCGTGAAGGACCATTTAGACACTGGCCATGTGCCTTCCCATGTGACAGAGGTGTCCTGGATGCCAGCAGCCTGTCTTCAGAGTCCAGGTATCGCCATGTTGATGCCTTGAGTTGGACAACTTCACTGCCTAAGAACTGTAAATTGTAAGTCAATAAACCCCCATCGTAAAAGCCAACCCATTTCTGGTATGTTGCATTTTGGCAGCTTTAGCAAACCAAACAGAAGTCTCCTGGAAAGTGGTAGGTGTTTCCCTACCACCACCTAAACCGGGGATAACTTTACCTGAGAGCAAGGGAAGTCCCCGTAGCTCAGCTCTTGCTTCTCAAGGAGGCCAGACTGCGGAACATCATGACTTTGACAGCCTACCAACCTCCCCTCCCCCACCAACTCTACTATTTTGTTCTCAATTTAAACTAGCGGATGAGAAGAAACAGAATTGTGTTGGCAAGGTGTTCAAGATGTACCACTGTTATAGACCTTTTACATGTTTTAACTCATTTAATCTTCACATCAATTCCTATGATAATCTGTTTGCATTTCCATTTCTAAAGGTAAGGAAACTGGAGGCACAGAGATGTTAGGTACCTGCCCCAAGTCACAGAGCAGAGCCAGGATTGGAGCTCAGGCATCTGATTCCAGAGTCCATGCACTTGACCACTAAGTACTTGGGAAGACCTGAAGAAGCACAGTGAGACAGAAAGATGTTTGGAGATGCTAAGCTAAGGATGCACAGGAGCTGAGAGAAGCGCTGAAACACAACCTGGGACCAGCAGA
>PVKY010014352.1:0-10610 GCA_004027775.1 Bradypus variegatus | reverse complement strand
GTAAAAAGGAACAAGGTTCTGAAACATATGGCAACATGGATGAACCTTGAAGATGTAATGCTGAGTGAAACAAGTCAGACACAAAAGGAGCGATATTGTATGTTGCCACTACTATAAACTCCCTGAACAATGTCAAATCAATGTTTATTAATGTAGACTATTGGGGACCTAGAGATAGACAGAAGCTCATGAAGGGGGAATGATAACCTAATATGTTCAGATATGTTAATAAGGGTGAATTTAAAAATATGGGAATGGATGGGGTGATGATTGTTAATGGGGTTATAAGTATCAGAGCTGCACTGAAGGCGAACAAGATTGAAAGGGGTTGTGTAAAGGCATGTATCCCCTGATCTGCACTACAAATATAGATAGGTGCTTGCATGATAAACTTCTAAGGATGATGCTGGTACAGAGATGTTCCAGTTTGCTAATGCTGCCAGAATGCAAAATACCATAAATGGATTGGCTTTTATAAAGGGGGGTTATTTGGTTACAAAGTTACAGTCTTAAGGCCATAAAGTGTCCAAAGTAAGGCATCAAATAGTGTATCTTCAAGGAAGGATGGCCATTAGTGTCCAGGTCAGAAGGCACATGGTTGGCATTTGCCTGCTCTTAGGCTGTGTTTCAAAATGGCATTCTCCAAAATGTTGCTCTTGGGGTGTTTTGTCCTCCCTTAGCTGCAGCTCCTTTTCAAAATGTCACTCTCAGTTGCTCTAAGGTCCTTCTGTTTGTGAGCTCTTTTTATAGGACTTCAGTGAACTAATCAAGACCCATCCTGAATGGGCGGGGCCACATTTCCATGGAAACATTCAACCATGAGGTCACACCCTAATCAAAGCTGTCGCTCACAATTCCAGAGGTCATGTCCCCATGGAAACACTCAATCAGCAGGTTCCAACCTAACCAATACTAGTATGCCTGCCCCCACAAGACTGCATTAAAGAATATGGCTTTTTCTGGGGGACATAATATATACAAATCAGCACAAGAGAGTTGACAACAGAGTGGTATATGGGAAAAATCTACTTATTGCATACTAGGGACTATAATTTATAGGAATACCTTACTAGCACCACACAAATACTAGGGACAAATACTTAAGGGGTGAAAAGAGCTATGGGGTGTTTGGGGTCATAAGAATTGTTTACAATGGAGAGTGATGAGGATTGTACAACTAAATGATGATAATGTGAGATATTGATGGATTATCATGGACAGAACATATGCTATATGAAATTAGGAACCCCTAATTTATAAGTCAAGCCCTCAATCTTGAGGCTTCCTCTTGTGAAACTTCTGGTTGTAAAGGGGAGGCTAAGTTCATCTATAATAATGCCTAGGAGTCACCTCCAAAGAACCTCTTTTGTTGCTCAAATGTGGACTTTCTCTCTCTAAGCCCAACTCTGAAAATAAATTTGTCACCCTTCCCCCAACATGGGGCAGGACCCCCCAGGTGAGTGAGGCTCCCTGGCGACATGGGACATGGATTCTAGAAATGAGCCTGACCCTGGCCTCAAGGGGTTGAGAATGCCTTTTTGACCACAAGGGGAAAAAGAAAGGCAACAAAATAAGGTTTTAGTGGCTAAGAGATTTCAAATAGAGTTGAGAGGCTGTCCCGGAGGTTACTCCTATGCAAGCTTCAACTAGATATCCCAAATGGCCACAGTATGATAAACCCAAGTCAACAGTAGTCCCCAAAACCCTAAAGAATACCGGGTCCCTTTCTGAGACTCGGTAACAGTTTCACTCACTAACTTTATTCTTCAGAAACTTAAATCCTCCAGAGAGCTCCTATACCAGCTAAGTCCCAAAACCCAGAGGCAACAGCCTCTTCAAGAACATCAACCAATTGTGTTCCCTTTTCCCATAATGTTAACACCCCTTTTCAACATGAACAAGTTAGGGTTGTCACTGCCTAGACATCCGTGAAGATTGGGAAAGTGATTAAACTAGAGGAAAGGGAAGCAACAGACAAGATGAAATTTAACAAAGAATTGTGAATACTGAATGTGTATATAATTTTCTTTTTCTTGGTTGCTGGGGTATTGTAATAGCTAGAAGGAAAGAGCTGAGATGTTGGAACTGTAACCCATAGCATTCTTTGAAATTTGCTATATAGCTACTTGTTAAATTATAATTTGAGGGTTGTCACATTTTTGTATATAATTTATATTTCATAATAAGGAAATAACTGAAACTATGGTACTATAACCCATAATATACTTGGAAATTTCCTCTATAACTACTTGTTTAATTGTACTTTGACAGTTATCACTGTTTTGCGTGTATATTTCACAATAAGGAAATGGCTGAAACTGTGGAACTGTGACCCATGGCATTCTTTGAAATTTGCTCTCTCACGATTTGTTAAATTGCACTTGGAAAGTTATCACTTCTATGTAGATATGTTATATTTCACAATAAAAAAAGTTTAAAAAAAAGAAATACAATGATCAATGTGAAGGATGTGTACGAAAATGTTTACTGCTGCATGTTCACTATGGGGGAAAAAAACCTGGAAACAAAATGACTACTGTTCACTAAGGGGATGGTTCAGTATGCAGCCACTAAAAATAACATGTTCCTCAACCCTTTTTCCCCCCATTTTTGTCTCCCCATCCTCCACCAAGGAGCCTTTTGGGCATCTTTTTCCTAATAGCTACCCTATGGTACTTTAATACCACAGATATAAAGTATATCTGTTTATATACTGTATGTGTATCTGTGCTTTATACATAAAAATGGTACAAGTGTTCACACTCCTCAAAGAGCAATTTTCACCCCTCTGGGGGCACTGTCACCCCCGTTGAGAATGACTGGATTACATCCATGGACTTGGGGAGATTTCACAAGACATTTTTAAGTGAGAAAAGCAAGATGCAGAAAAAAAAAGTACATTTAATATGATCCCAACCATAAAACAATGATCAAGCAGCCTGTATATGTATTCTTCATCTGTATATGTGTGTATTACTATGATTATATGAGGAGGGTGAGAAATATGGAAAGATACATATTAGGTTGTTAATAAGGATTAGCTTGGGGTAGAGGAGGACAAATGTGAGTGGAAAGGGGAGGAGTGTGGGGAGTGGAAAGGCAGGAGCCAAGCAAGTAAGAGGAGAGGGGGACACCTCACTAACAATAAAAGTACACGTGATCACACTTATGTCAGAATATACACGTAAAAACAAAAGAAGTTTTGTTTTGAAGACAGATGTTGCAGGCCCCAAGCATCCTGGGGATGGATGGGAAGACTGGGAAGCAGGAAGCTGAGTAGCAGAGAAGCCTCCTGCAGTTGCCAGGGACCACAGCAGAGCTGTAAATGGTCCAGTGTACCCGCTTTCAATGAGCTGAACGCAAGAAAATGCTCTTTTCACATTTTTTGGCTCTTCCAAATCTTTCCAATAGATCAAATTGAGCTACGGACATAAAAAAAAAATTTCCCCTAAGGAGGGGCTTTCCCTGGTTCAAGGGGAAGATAGGCAGGTCCTTTTAGCACTTGTTGGACCATGCCCAAATGATTTTTGGTTGCAGATGGTCAAAACACAAACAGTCCTCCCTTTGCTATTTAGCCAGAATGGTTCCTCCTAAGCACTAGCCTGTTTACGAGGGTGGAAACCTGCCAGGCCCTCCTCGGGGGAAGATTCTAGTCTCTCCGCCCATCACATCACCAGCCTTAGGACCAGCTCAGGCTTTTTTTTAGCTGGTGGCTGCCTCCATTTTACAACTACTGTCATCTGACTCTGAGAACATTCATATTTTGAGTGACATCAGTTTAATTTCACAAACACTGCTGTGTTCTCAGCACTGTGCTAGGGGCCACTAGGAATAATAAGGTGGATGTTGTCTGCACTGAGACGAGAGGTGGGGCAATAGCCTCGGAGCTCCAGGGAAGGCAGGTGAGCATGGGGATGGGTGAGAGGTGGAGATGGGAGAGAATCAACCAAAATAGAAGGTCTGACCCTTGTCACATGGAGCCGGGAGTCAGAATCACAGGCATCATCAACTCCAGTTAGATGTGGGTCAAGCTGATGCCCAAGGGTCCAGTCCCAGAGAGCAGGGCAGAGGACATGGCAGCTTCTCCGGAGCAGCAGGGCTTCTCAGCATTGGACGAGGCGCAGAAACGTGGATGTGATGGCCTGTGCAGGTCAAGGCCAGGCCCTGGCAGGAACAAGGTGGTGGGCTGGTGACCTAGTGCACCAGGCCCCAGCTCAGGGCCAGGCTCCACTCCTGGGGGATCGTGGAGAGGAAGCCCAGAGCCAAGAACAAGGCAGCCAGTCTGGCCACAGCCTGGAAGAGCTGGGAGTTCACAGGGACACCCAGGAACTCCAATGCCCCCAAATGCCAGCTGGATGACCAGGATTCTCCTTGGATCTGGGGCAGAATGGAGCAGCTCTGAGGAAAGAAAGTGCTAGTAACAAAGCTGAAACAGGGGAAGACCCAATACCAGGTTATTTGGGAAGATAAGACATCTAGGCACGAAACAACTAGAGAACAATTTGAAACAGAGTAGAATTAAATGCCAAAATATGTGGGGCAGACAACCTCCATCAGCAGTCAGGAGGAGAAGAGGCCAGTAGTGCCAGAGAAGGTTTGTACTAGAAGGCTGCAAATCACTCTTTTCATCTTGAGGTGTCAGTTTTGGGAAAAGACATGATTATGGAGTTTCTAGAGCCACTGATGAATAACATTCTCAAAACCATGCTTCTTGAGCTTTTTTGAAAATGTTTTTTATAGATCTACATTTTGTTACTGAGCTCTCTGTCCAGCTCGACCCTGTGGCCGCAGATTCTTTTGCACAACCTCCATGGCTTCCTCCAAGGGAAGCACCTTCTTCCTTCTCTCAGAAAACAGACTTGGTTGGTTTGACATGATTGCAGCCATCTGTCGTGGGTGGGTGAAGACCCTTCCCCTTGAGGCTCTGTCCCTGGCCCAGTCACTGTCTGTTTCTGTTCCCAGGTGGACAAGCAGAGCCACCAAGGATAAACCACCTGCTCCACCAAGGACAGGTTAGCAGGCCTGAAGCATTTTCCCCACAACAGCCTGAATTAATTAATATCCACATCTGGAACTCCAAATGCCTTTAAAATGGATAACTTCTGTGATGGAATTCTACCCCTTCTCTCTTTTGACACCATCTTCTTTTAAAGTATCACAATTTAAGAATGCAGGGCAACTTTAATAATCTTCTTTCTCAAAAGGTAAAAGGCACTCATGAATAGAAGGGAAAAGTTTAGGAAATTTAAAGAGTAACACCAAAGTGAGTGAGAAGCCCTAGATTTCTAAATCTAGCTTTATCACTTTAGCATTTTCTGGAAATATATAAACAAGCGTGACCACTTTGAATGCCAAAAATGTATATTTGTAAACATATATAATACACATTTCCACAAAAATACAGTGGTGTGTATGTATTAATAGACGGGTGGATAAATAACTAGCTAATAGCCAATTGATAACAGATGATGATAGATAGCTAGTTACAGATACCTAGATAGACAGACAGATGAACAATGATAGCCATGCTTTCCCCACTCATGGGAGCCTCGGCATTTTCACACTTGGACCCAGGCTCCACTTCAGCCTCAGGCCCTCCACAGCCGGCCGCCCGGGCAGCGGGGACCATCTTCTATTTCCCAAGAAGGGCTGTGGCCGCCGCCTCCTCTCTGCAGCCGCACAAACTCGTGCTCTGCTCTGCCGCTGCCCCTGGGCCACTGCTCGAAGGCCTGACAGAAACTGCCCTGACTGCTCGCATCTTTCAGCCCTTTGGAGCAGTCTGCCCTTTCTCTTCATTTTGCTATTCTCTTCAGGGACCCAAGAAAATCCCCAGGGATGGGTCCAACCCCATCCTGCCCACCTGGGCCTTAAAGCGCTCTCAAAGCCTCTATGCATTCCTTGTTGCACCAGTGCCTTTTTCCTCCCTGTCTACATTCTCCCTACGGAAATCCAGGAATGCCATAATCTCCTGTTTGCCAGGAAGTCCCAAGCCCGGGACCCCCAGGCCAGGTTGACCGCTCCTGATCATCGCCCAGGGGTGCCTGTGCCCCCACGAAAACGGAATTCCTCTCCTGCATTACCAGCACTGCGTGTTTCGTCCACAAATATGTACACCATGTCCTTGTGCATATTTATTCATTTATCAAACATCCGTTAAGGCCTTACTATGCACTGAATACGCAGAAATAAAATTAAAATGTCCACAGGCCCACACAATATAGAGAAAGAGAGAGAGCTTAGCCAAGGCATCAGGAAGGAAACACTCAAGAAAATCAGCCCTCCCGAGTCCCCACAAACATGCGCACAACTCTGGCTCCACATTCATAGAAGACCATCTATGGTGCCCTCCCACCTCCCCCTTCAGCCCATCCTATGTCCACCGCCTGCCCAAGAAGCCTGCCCCGGGGCTCTGCCCAGTTATCTCCCAGCCTGTCCAACCCTAGGTGTAAGGTGCTTCCCTTTTCAGGGGGAGTGCTGTTTTCATGAGACTCTGGAAGAATCCAGGAGTCTGAGGAACCTCTCTCAGTCGAGGCAGCTCTCCATGTTGCTCCTTCTCCCTTGCTCCACGCACCTGTTCTCTGCCTGCTTTCTTCCTCTTCCTGTGCCTGCTGCCACCCCATCCCTTGAAACTGGCCTCCTCCACCATCCAGCTTTCAATGGGACACCTCTTTCCAGATGCCCCTTCCTGGCTGTCCCTGGAAAAGAACACTTTAAGGGCTGCATGCTCACCATTCCCAGGAAGCAGAAAATAACAGAAGTAACACTGAGGGGAGGGGGACAATCTAAAGTTCTCAGCCCTGTACCCAGGTCTCACAGCTGCCTGCCCTGACCTTCATCTTTTGAGCTGTCACAAAGAGAAGGTCCAAGGGTAGCTCCTGGCCTATAGATACGTTTTGTTTGGCTTTGCTGTTCTATGCTAATTTTTTAAGTTAGTTACAGCATTTAAAAAGTGAAGGATTTCACATTTCCAAATCACAATTCTGAGCGTCTTTTGAACACTTGCGCCCACATCCCCACACAGCAATGACTATCAGAAGTGGCTCTCCCCGTTGGAAGGGGAACATGCCACTCCCACATCTCTACAGTGGTAAGGCTGTCACCATCCCCGTATCATCCACCCAGCTTGCTCCACCCATTTAGATTTCCTCCTAGGCCCTTAGAGCATTTGAGCTCACAGTTCCCGTCCTGAGTCCCAGGCCAGTGTTCCTACTCTTCCGGGGTGGGAGAGTGATTAGAATTGGGCAGAGACCAGTGCATGGGAAGAGGGCAAAGTTCAATCCAACATGAGGAAGAACTTCTTAGTCAGAGAGGCCTGGAATGGATTCGCTGTCTAGGGAGATGGTGAGTACTTTTTTAGGTAAAGATTTCCAGGCTCATCAGGGTACTGAGTCCCTTCCTACTTGAAGTGTCCCTTACTATAAGACAAATGCTCTAGGAGCTCAGAGGACGGAGACCTCACTGAAGGCTGGAGAGCTCAAGGAAGACCTCGCAGAGATGGGAGAATCCCTTCTGGGCCTAAAATAGCAGATAATTTCCATTTGTTGTGGGATTGATTAAGAAAGAGTTTGATTTAACTTAGTTTTCACAGTTGACATGTTCCCCTAATTCATTCTGCTGATGCCAAGGCAAACTTGGACAGCGAGATGGAGTCTGGACCCTCTCAGGCAGTGAAGGAAACCCAGTTGCTCTTCCCCTACCCCCTGGGGGGTGGTAAATTAAGAGTTAACTCCCTTCTGCCCCTAAAGAGCAACTCCCTACTGCAAATGGAGAAATTAGAGTTGCAGCAGAATCAAAGTGGAAAAAATTACAAGGCAACTTTTCTGGTTTCAACTTGTCCCCTACAGAAAGGAAATAGATTTTAATGTAAGATCTAAGAGGCAACATGTTTAATAAACTGAAAAAAAAAATGTTCTTTTGGTTGGATGCTAGCCTGATGAGCTCTGGGATAAAAGGAGAATTTTTTTTTTCTTTAAAAAAAAAAGGAAACTTAGACATGGATCCAAAAGGGGGCTGGAATCCACCTCCCACCATCCCACCAAAATGCTCTCTAAGCAGTTGGGAGCAATCACTCTAACCCCATCACAGATACCGCATAAAGGCAAGATTAAAAGCTTTTCCTGCTCCTTTTTCACCCAAATGGAAAAGTTTATTGCCAAAACTCTTTGTGCAAGCCAAGCAATATATAGTCTCTTTGTGATGGGACATCACTTAGACACTGACAAATCCCATTCCCCAAATTGAGGGGCCTCTAGCTGACTGTGCAGGGAGTCGGCCCCAGAGGTCAGGAACGGAAATATTTCATTGTGTCCACCCCACCCCCAGTGAAGAAATATTTCATTCTTTCTCCTAAGCCCAGTTCGAATCTCAAGTCTAGACAGTTTTGAGATAACAACCATCAGAGACAACAAAAGGGAATGCAGATAAGCGCGTGCTGGGCTTCTCTCAGAAGTTTTCCAAAAAGCTCTCCAGAGGCCCCTGTGAGGAGCAACTGAGGGAAGAGTGTCTGGCAACACATTCCCGGCCGCTGGGACACGTTTTATTCATCCCTAAAGCTCTCACCCAGTTCCCAGACACAGGGTGGAAAGAGGTCCTCTCCCCCAAACCTATTCAGAAATAAGTGCAAAGGTGGTTGCAGGAAATAGGGGAGTGGGAGCCAGGGCCCACCTCAGTCTTTCACCAATTCTTTCATTTTTTTAAATGTGTAAACAGCTTTATTGAGATATAATTCACATAACATAAAATTCACCATTTTAAAGTATACAGTTCAGTGGCTTTAGCATATCCATCTAGTCACAGAGTTGTACAACCATCACCAATATCCAATTCCAGAACATTTTCATCACCCAAAAAGAAACCCCGTACCCATTAGCAGTCACTCCCCATGCTCACCTCCCCAGCCCCTGGCAACCACTAGTCTACTTTCTGTCAGTATGGATTTGCCCATTCTGGACATTTCATATAAATCGAGCCATTCAATATGTGGCCTTTTGTGACTGGCTTACTTCCTTTAGCATAGTGTTTTCAAGATTCTTCCATGTCAGAGGGTGTATTTGTACTTCTTTCCTTTTAGGGGCCTAGCAATATTCCATTTGTGGAGAGACCATTTTTCTTTATCTGTTTATCAGTTGAAGAATCCTTGGGCCACTTCTATTTTTGGCCTCATGTGACTAGTGCTGCCATGCACAGTTGTGTACACATTCTTGTGTGGACATGTTTTCAGTTCTCTCAAGCATATACCTAGGAGTAAAATTCCTGGTTTGTGTGGATGATTACTCTATGTTTAACATTTTGAAGAACAGCCAAACTGCTTTCCAAGGTGGCTGCACCGTTTTACAATCCAGCTGGCGATTGCTCCCATTCTTGTCAACACTTGCTATTGTCTATCTTTTTCATAATCACCATCCTAGTGGGTGTAAACTGCTTTTTCATTGTGGTTTTGATTTGCGTTTGCCTAATGACCAGTGATACTGAGCATCTTTTCACGTGTTTATTGGACATTTGTATATCTTCTCTGGAGAAATGTCTATTCAAATCTTTTGCTTATTTTTATATTATGTTGTCTTTTTATTTTTAAATCGAACTAAGTATTCTTTACATATTCTAGATACCAGGCTCTTATCAGATATATACTTTGTAACTATTTTCTCCCATTCCATGGGCTGCCTTTTCATTTTCTTGATGATGTTCTCTGAACTTTTCAATTTTGATGAAGTATAATTTATCTATTTTTTTTCTATTGTTACTTGTGCTTTAGGTGTCATACCTAAGAAACCATTGCCTAATCCAAGGTCACTAAGATTTATTTACTCCTATGCTTTCTTCTAAGAGTCTTATACTTTTACTTCTTAAATTTATATCTTTGATCTATTTTGAGTTCATTTTTGTATGTGGTGTAAGGTAGGGGTCCAACTACATTATTTTGCATGTGGATATCTTGATATCCCCAAATTATCTGTTGAAAAGATTATTCTTTCCTCTGTTGTATTGTCTTGGCACTCTTGTTGGAAATCAATTCACCCTAAATAGATGAGTGTATTTCTGGACTCTCAGTTCTATTCCATTGATCTATATCTATCCTTATGCCAGTATCACACTGTTTTGATTACTATGGTTTTGTAGGATGTTTTGAAATCAGGAAATGTTACTTCTTCAACTTTGTTCCTCTTTTTTAAGGTTGTTTTGGCTATTCTGGGTTCCCTTGCATTTCGATAGGAATTTTAGGATCAATTTGTTATTTTCTGCAAAGAAGTCCACTGGGATTTTGATAGGGATTGATACATCCATTTGGGATGTGTTGCCATCCTAGCAATATTAGGTCTTCTGATCCATGAACCTATATTGTCTTTCCCTTTATTTAAGCAATTTTTAATTTCTGTCACCAACGTTTTGTAGTTTTTAGTGTACAAGATTTGTACTTCTTTGGTTAAATTTATTCCTTAAGTATTTTATTCTTTTAAATCTTGTATGTTTTTAACATTGCTGTTTTAGAAGCAAAATTCCTCATTGGGAGAGAGCCTTCCTGATTGAGAAATGGTTCTGTTTCTTTCCTTCGCATTGACCCAGTGTTGTTATCTCTGGGAGACACAATTTCATGGTGTTGGACTCTGGTG
>PVKY010014351.1:0-10609 GCA_004027775.1 Bradypus variegatus | reverse complement strand
GGATGAGAGATAGGGAGGGAGGGAGGAAGGGAGGGGAAGAAATAGCGATGTGACAGCATGTTAAAGCTGGTGGATTGGGCTATCAGGGGAGGGGGGTCAGGGTATGATGGAGTTCTGTGTTTGGTGTTAGTATTGTTTTTGCAACTGTTCCTATAACTTTGAATTTATTTCAAAATAAAAAAAAGAGGAAATTACAGTGAAATTAGGAAATATCTTGAGGCAAATGAAAATGAAAACATACCAAAAATGAAAACATACCAAAACTTATGGAACACAGAGAAGGCAGTGCTGAGAGGAAAATTTATTGCTCTAAATTTCTTACATTAAAAAAAAAGGACTTTGAATCAGAGATCTAACCTCAGAACTGGAAGTACTAGAAAAAGAAGACCAAACTAAATGCAAAGTAAGCAGAAGGAAGGAAATAAAAAATTGGAGTGGAAGTAAATAAAATATAAAACAAAAAAATAGAATGAACAAAACCAAAAGTTGGTTCTTTGAAAACAGCAATAAAACCAACAAACTTTTAGCTAGACTGACAAAGAAGAAAAAGAGAGAAGATACAAATAACAAAAATCAGTAATGAAAAGGGGGGACATTACTACCAACTCTGCTGAAATAAAAAGGACAATAAGAGGATATTATTACAACTGCATGTCAATAAATTAGATAACCTAGCTTAATGGCACATTTTTAGAAACGCAAACTACCTACATTGACTCAAGAAGAAATAGAAGATCTCAACAGACCAATAACAAGTAAAGAGATTGAATCAGTAACCAAAAAATCTTCCAACAAAGAAAAGCCCAGGACCAGACGGCTTCACAGGAGAATTCTACCAAATATTCCAAGACGACTTAACTCCAATTCTGTTCCAACTCCTCCAAAAAATTGAAGAGGAGAAAACATGCCATATCTCATTCTACAAAGCCAATATTACCTTTATACCAAAGCCGGATAATGATACAAGAAAATAAAACTACAGACCAATGTCTCTTATGAATATAGATGCAAAAATCCTCAATAAAATACTAGCAAACCAAATCTAACAGCATATGAAGAGAATTATACATCATGGTCAAGTGGAATTTATCCTTGGTATAAGGTTGGTTCAACATAAGAAAATCATTTAATGTAATATGCCACATTTAACAGAATTAAGTGGGGAAAAATACATGATCATCTCAAATGATGAAGAAAAGGCATTTGAAAAAATGCAGCACCCTTTCTTGATAAAAACACCTAGAAAACTAGGAATAGAAGGAAACTTCCTCAACATGACAAAGGGGATCTATGAAAAGCCCACAGCTAATATCCTACTTAATGGTGAAAGACTGAAAGATTTCCCTCTTGAGATCAGGAACAAGACAAAAGATGCCGACCGTCTCCTCCATTATTCAACATTG
Organism: Bradypus variegatus; assembly: GCA_004027775.1. NCBI lineage: Eukaryota > Metazoa > Chordata > Mammalia > Pilosa > Bradypodidae > Bradypus > Bradypus variegatus. The sequence continues at coordinate 9,206 of PVKY010014351.1, read as the reverse complement.
CAGTGGAAGTTCTTGCCAGAGAAAATAGACAAGAAAAGGAAATAAAGAGCATCCAAATTGAAAAGGAAGAAGTGAAAGTTTCCCTATTTAGAGATGACATGATCCTATATACAGCAAACCCTGAAAAATCCACAACAAAGCTCCTAGAGTTAATAAATGAATTCAGCAAAGTAGTAGAGTACAAGATCAATACCCTCAAATCAGCAAGCAATGAACAATCAGAAGAAGAAATCAAGAAAAACATTCACGACTGCAATTAAAAGAATGAAATATCAAGGAATAAATCTAACCAAGGATATAAAGGGCATGTACACAGAAAATTACAAAAAATTGCTAAAAGAAATTAAAGAAGATCTAAATAAATGGAAGGATGTTCCATGCTCAGGGAATGGAAGACTAAATATCATGAAGATGGCAATACTAGGAGAGACAAGATGGCAGCATGGGGCAGTGTGGAATTTAGTTAGCCCACTACAGCAACTAGTAAATAGCCAGGAAAAACTAGTAAATAGTCTGGAACAACTGTCTGTGGGACATCTATGACTGGACACATATCATATACCAGTCTGGAATGGGTGAAAGGACTGAAACCACAGCACAGAATTACAAGTAAAGCCCCCAAAACTGTGAAGGCAATGCCCCTCCCCCACTGGCATGGCAGGCTGAGTTGGAACACTCCCCTGGGGAAATAAGTGGTCTCTGCTAGGAATAAGGGAAGGTAACTCAACCAAGCTCCAATTGCGCCTTTTTTAAAAATCATTTTAAAATTGCCGAATATAACATATAAACACACAAGTTATAACTTTCCAAGTGCAATTTAACAAGTAGTTAGAGAGCAAATTTAAAAAAATATTACAGGTTACAGTTCCACAGCTTCAGTTATTTACTTATGAAATATAACACACATACAAAAAGGTAATAGCTTTCAAAGCATAATTTAACAAGTAGATAAATAGGAAATTTCCAAAGTTGTTATAAGTTATATTACCATGCATTCATAGTAATATGTACACCTTATTGTGAAATATAATATATATACAAAAAGGTATAGAGTTCAAATTACAATTTAATAAGTAGCTATAAAACAAATTTCAAAGGATCTATGGGTTACAGTTCTACCATTTCAATTCTTTCCTACTAGTTATTCTAGTACCCTAGCAACTAAGAAAAATAAAATTATATAGATTCAGTATTCATAATTCTTTGTTAAGTTCGATCTTGTCTGTTGCTTCCCCTTCCTCTAGTTTAATCACTTTCCCGATCTTCAGGGATGTCTAGGCCAGACCACTCTAACCTGTTCATGTTGAAAAGGGCTGTCAACTTTATGAGAAAAGGGTACACATCTAGTTGATGTTCTTGAAGAGGCAATTCCTCTGGATTTTGGGTCCAATTGTGCTTTTAATTAACAAATTTGGACTACTGAATACAAGCTATGAGCACAGATAAACCCAGAGCAAGCAGCAAAGGAACCCTGAGGTTTCTCCAAGCAGAGAGGAGGCAGGGCTGATGGGAAAAAAAAAACAAATAAAATCAGAGGCTTTTGGAGATAGCTGAGCTCAGAATACTGGAAAATGCTGTGTCCCAAGAAAAGGGGCCCATAGAACCAGGTACCAACTCCAGCTCTTGACTAAAGAAACTGGGGGGCTGGGGACTGGCTCTGAAAAGGGGGTTTCTTTTTTTATTTGTTTGTTTTTCTCTTATTCTAATTAGTTCATTAGAGAAAGCCTCAGGCATTTTCAATTGTCAGTGCTGACTCAGGCAAGGGTGGAGTTAAAACAATCAGAGAGACAAAAGAAGTCAAGTGAAGGAGATGATTCCATAAAGGGCACATCTTCCCTAAGAAAGGTGGGGGGAGGGACCAGGACCCAGCTCAAATGGCTGCCCTCCCAGAGAGAATTCAGACCACTGGCTCTGGGGGAAAAATAAAACAGAAACAGCTTAAGCTTGGCTTCTGACCACCCTCATCCAGAGCAGGGACAGTTCTGCTGAGAATTAAAGGCACTGCACCTCTTTACGCTAGTGGGGAGTTCTGAGTTGACAAGCACCACCTGCTGGGTAGGACAGGAAAAGTACAGAGTCTAGAGGCCTCAGAGGAAAGTTTGACAATCTGCTGGGGTCATCCTCAGAGAAACTTGTTACTTAATACACCCTCCTCCTGAGACCTGGGCTGTCTGGTCTGGGAAAATCTGATTGGGCAAATCAAGGAAACCAGATGCCTAAAACAACAAAAAATTACAAGTCACACTAGGAAAAACAAAGATATGGCCTGGTCAAAGGAACAAATTTACACTTCAGATGGAACACAGGCGTTGAAACAACTACTTAAAGATGCTCAAGCAAATATGCTAAATCTAATCAACAAGATGAAGAAAAATGTGGGAAAAGAGATGAAGGAGATAAAGACAACACTAGGTGACCATAAAGAAGAATTCATAAGCTTGAAAAAATAAATGGTGGAACTTATAGTAATGAAAGGCACAACAGAAGAGATGAAAAACAAAATGGAGACATACAACAGCAGATTTGAAGAGGCTGAAGAAAGTATTAATGAACTAGAGGACAGAACATCTAAAATTCTACACACAAAAGAACAGATAGGGTAAAGAATGGAAAAATATGAGCAGCGTCTCAGGAAACTGACAATATGAAGCACACAAATATACGTGTTGGGTGTCCCAGAAGGAGAAGGGAAAAGGGGCAGAAACAATAATAGAGGAAATAATCACTGAAAATTTCCCATCTCATGAAAGACAAAAGATTATAGATCCAAGAAGTGCAGCATACCCTAAACAGAATAGATCCAAATAGACCTACTATAAGACACTTAATAATCAGATTATCAAATGTCAAAGAGAAAGAATTCTGAAAGCAGCAAGAGAAAATCAATCCATCACATACAAGGGAAGTTCAAGAAGATTATGTGCAGCTTTCTCAGTAGAAACCAGGGAGACGAGAAGGCAGTGGTATGATATATTTAAGATACTGAAAGAAAAAACTGCCAATCAAGAATTCTATATCTGGCAAAACTGTCCTTCAAAAATGAGGAAGAGTTTAAAATATTTTCAGACAGACACTGAGAAAGTTTGTGAATAAGATGCCTGCTCTATGAGAAATATTAAAGGGAGCATTATTGGCAGATAGGAAAAGACAGGAGAGAGAAGTTTGGAAGGCCAGGGGCAGGAAGACACTAGAAGGAAAGATAGAAGATAAAGACTATGGTGGTCAATGATGGTGATTAAATGTACTAATATAAGAATGTTTTTACATGAGAGAGAACAAATGAATGTCAACATTGCAAAGTGTTGGAAATTGGATGGTACAGGGGTAAAATACAATCAATGCAAACTAGAGGCTATAGGTAATAGTAATCCAGTAATATGCTTCCATTAATTGTAAGAAAGGCAATATGCCAAGGCTAAATGTCTGTAAGAGGAGTGCTATGGGATTCTTGGTGGTGGTGGTGTATGACTTTTTCATTGTATTTTATTTTATTTTATTATAATTTCTTCTTCTATCTTTTATTTTTTTTTATTCTTAATTTTTTTCTTCTCCTTGTCTCTCTGTGGTAGAAATGGAAATGTCCTCAAATAGATGGTGGTGGTAAATACATAACTCTGATTATATTGGGAATCATTGATTGCTTACTAAGGATGGATTGTAAGAAGTGTAAATAAAACTGTTTAAATAATAAACAGAGGGATAAAAGTGCTGGAGAAAATGTGGAGAGAGGGATGTACCTAATCATTGCTGATGGGGAAGTGGAATGGTGCAGCCCATCTGGAGGGCAGGGTGGGGGCTCCACAGGAAGCTAAGAATGGGGTTGCCATGTGGTCCTGCAACCCCATTATTGCTTGTATACTTGGAGGAACTGAGAGTGGACATTTGCACACTGGTGTCTGTGGTGGCAAAAAGAGTATGTTGAGTGAAATAAGCCAGAAATGAAAAGTCAAACATTATAATACCTCAGTAATATGGACTAACAATAATGTGCAACCTCTGAGAATCAAATCTGGGAGCGTGGGTTATCAGGGGAAGGCTTACTGTAAAGGCTCCTAGACTGTAAACTCTTAACAGCAGTCACATCTATTCATGAGGTGAAATGGTTATTTCTGTATTCTGAGACGCTGAGCTGTTTGTGTGTGACCTGCTCGGTCCCTCGAGCTTCAGTTGGGCCTCCGAGTCAGAGTTCGGCAGCTGTGTCAGCATTGCCCCATGAAGCAACTGTTAATGACGCTGAAAAGGAGATCAAACTTTGATTGGAGATATGAACGAAATGGACTTGGTTGAGACTGGGGTAGATCAGACTAAAGGGTAGACGATGATATTGACTGTGTTTTAAAACTTCAGCTTCTTTGTGGGAACAAGGAAGAGATGCTTATTTGGTGCAAAATCTGTATTTTCTCTAGCACACTATATAATGTAACTTGTATGGTTAGTTTACTCAAACACCATAATTACATGGACCCTTGAATAGGGAGTGAGATCAGATTGGTTTGCATAGGTTAGTGTGAAGCCCCGATACATCCCAGAGTAATCTGGGCAGAGAATAAAAAGAATTTGCAAAGCCCCATTGAGGGAATGGGGGGAAATGTGGAAACATTAAACTTCCCTATCTGGAGAATTCCTGATATTTCCACAAGCATTGGGGACTACCAGTTTAGTAGGCCAAGCCCTCGATCTTGGGGTTTGCTTATATGAAGCTTGCTACTGCAAAGGAGAGGCCAAGCCTATTTGTAATTGTGCCTAAGAGTCACTCCCAGAGAACCATTTCTGTTGCTCAGATGTGGCCTCTCTCTAAACCAACTCGGCAGGTGGACTTGCTGCCTTTCCCCCTCCATGAGATATGATTCCCAGGGATGGAGATCTTCCTGGCAATATGGGATGTGACTCCCAGGGATGCACCCAACATCATAGGATTGAGAAAGCCTTCTTCCCAAAAGGGGAAGAGAAATGAAATAAAATAAAATTCCAGTGGCCGAGAGATTTCAAATGGAGTCGAGAAGTCATTATGGAGGTTACTCTGAAGCATTCTATAGATATCCCTCTTTAGTTTTTAGTTTATTAGAATAGCTGGAAGGATACCTGAAACTGTGGAACTGTAACCCAATATCCATGATTCTTGAAGACGAGTGTATAACTATATAGCTTACACGGTATGACCGTGTGATTGTGAAAATCTTATGGCTCATACTCCTTTATCCAGTGTATGGACAGATGAGTAGAAACATGGGGAAAAAAAGTAAAGGAATAATAGTGAGGAAGGAGGGATATGGGATGTTTTGGTTGTTCTTTTATACTTTTATTTTTATTCTTATTTTTACTTTTACTTTTTGGAGCAATGAAAATGTTCAAAATTGATTGTGGTGATGAATGTACAACTAAGTGATGATTCTGTGAGCAACTGTTGTATACTTTGGATGGTTGCATAGTATGTGAATATATTTCAATAAAATTGCATTAAAAATCTCAATACTACTCAGAGTAATGTATAGATTCAATGCAATCCCATTCAAAATTCCAATAACCTTCTTTGCAGAAATGGAAAAACTAATCATCAAATTTATTCAGAAGCTAAAGCATTTTTTTTTAAATTAGCCAACAATTTTCAGTTTACTAGAGGAAACAGATTTGCAATATAGTCTGCATGAATGCAAAGTACTCCATCTATAGCAATCGGGCAAAGAGGGAAAAAGGTATACATTGGAAAAAACAATTTTCTTGAAATAAAAAAATCAAACCAGTACTATAAAGGAAAAAAAAAAAAGAAACAAAAGAAGACTCCCAAACCACCCCATACACAGCTACACAGCTACCTAATGTTCTGTGCCTCAAATTCCTCTAATATTGGCGGTCTTACACCGGGGGAGTCATATTGCCAATTTTAGCTATTAGAATAGCTAAAACTGAAAATTAAAAAGACTGGCCATACCAAAGGTTGGCAAGGACGGGGAGGAACTGGAACTCTAATATACTTCCAGAAATGTAAAATGGCACAACTACTTTGGAAAAGAGTTTTAAAAAGTTAAACACATACCTACCATATGATCTAGCTATTCCATTCCTAGGCATTTACCCCAGAGAAAAGAAAATACATGTCTATACAAAGAATTGTACATAAATATTTATAGGCCCTTTATTCGTAATAGACAAAAACTGGAAACGACCCAAATGTCCATCAACAGGTGAATGTATAAAAAAATTGTGATACATCCATATAATGGAATATGACCCAGGGATAAAAAAAGAATCAATTTTTGATATACATACAACAAGAATGAGTTTCAAAATAATTATGGTAAGTGAATGAAGCCAGACAAAAGAGGAGTATTTACTGTATGGGTCCATCTGTACAATACCGTAGAAAATCCAGATCAGTGGTTGCTTCATGGGGTGTGGGGAGGAGTGGGAGAAAAGGACTACAAAAGGGCACAAGGAAACCTTTTTCTGCTACTTTTTTGTTTTTGATGGTTTCATGGGTATACACATATGTAAAAACTTACCAAACTGTACATTTTAAATACAGGCAGTTTATTGTGTATCAATGATATCTCAAAAAGTTGTTTGTAAAAAAGGGGGGGGAATTCTTCTATGTGACAAAAGATGCCTTATCCAAGGTTAGGAGACAAGTGACAGACTGGAAGAAAATAACTGTCCACATTAATACCAAGAATATATGTAAACATATGATAAATCAGTAAGAAAAAAAAAATTTCCTCCATTAGGAGAAAATGGAGAAAGAAAATAAACAGGCAAAATGACAGTAGAAATAGAAATGATCAAACACAGATGTGAATAGATGTCCAATCACACTAGTAATCAGGAAAATGAAAATTAAAACTACTGTTGCAAGAGCAAAAAATTAAAAGATTGAGATCAAGTGCTGGTGAGAGTTTTAAGAAACAGAAAACAGATACTCTTAGACATTGTTGGCTGGAATAAACTTAGTACAGTACATCAATTATGGAACATAATATAGCAGTTAAATGAAATCAGGTACATGATAATAATTAGTACTACAAAATAAGTAATATTTATTGTTTCCTATAATCCAGGCCCTGTTTTATATAGTTTACTTGTACTAACTTATTTAGCCCTCACAACAATCATCTGAGTGAGTACTACTATTATTCTCCACTTTACAAATGAGGAAATTGAGGCACAGAACAGCAAATAAAGGGAAGAGCAGGGATCTGCTCTCCAATATTCTGGCTCCAGAGCTACTGTTCTTAAACCTCTACAGAATAGCCTCTTTGTTTACTGATGTGAAATAATCTCTAAGACATATTATTAAAAGCGAGTTGGACAATACACATAATACAATACCATTAGTATTTTTAAAAATCAATATATCTATATCTATCTCCAGAAAAAGAACTGAAAGGATACATAAAACTAGAAGCAATGATTTCTCTCTGGAAAAGGGACTGAGGGATTCAGACTGGGGGTGAGAGGTAGTTAAGGGGAACTTCTGCTTTATCTGTACTGTCTGATTTTCATACCATGAGAATGTATTAGGGTATTATTTGCATAATAAGATCTCTTAAGATTAAAAAACCCAAAACACTGATACACTGCAGTCTTCTATTCACTGAACACACACCTTACTTCTGAAATGTCCCTCATCCTGTTTGTCTTGGACTCTTTTGAAGGAGAGAGTACCCTGATTCCCCAAAGTAGCCTCCACCATTACTCAAGGTAGATTACATGGTAATAACTTTTCCTTATAGTCAACCAAATACTTCTTTCCAACCAGCATTCATTGGTCCTAATTCTGCCTTCCGTCAAAAGAGCAAGAGTAACACTAATCCATTCACATCAGGGGTCTCCATGACCACGTGCAGGATCGATGAGTTGCTAGGACACCTCCCAGGACCGAGCATACAGTTGTACTCACAGCTATGACTCATTACAGCCAAAGGACACAAAGCAAAATAGCAAAGGGAAAAGGCACACAGAATAAAGTCCAGAATATATCAGGCGCAAGCTTCCATGAATCTTCTCCCAGGTGAGTCACACAGGCACTTAATTTCTCCAGCATAAGTTGTAACAGTGCATATGAAATGTTCTCAACCTGGAAGTTTATTAGAGATTCCATCCCACGGTTTACTGGGGACTGGTCACGTAGGCATCTTCTACCTAGCACATGCCAAAATTCCAGACTCCCAGCAAAGAAAGTGGGTGTTCAATTCAAACCACATTGTTCATACAGTCTAGGTGCAGTGAGCCAGTCTTATCAGAGGATGGTGGGAATACTTCTAAAACCCAAGTTTCCAGATGCCAGCCAAGGGCCAAGCTTGCAATCAAGCCTTTCTAAAGATAGCAGTCTCAGGCCTGCTATGTTATTATTATTTTTTTTAGCACTCCATCTTTTTCCATATTCTTTTTAATATTTATAGGCAACTCTATTATTATGTGTTCCCTTAGTCTTTTGTTCTCAGTTATCAATGATCAACTGTTTCTATAAAAGTTTCCAGACTTTTCATCCATGTTGGTCACCCTCATATGAATGTTGGCTTGGCCATGTTCCTCTTAAAACATGAGGCCGAAAGTATAATAATTTGACCACAAATAGGATACAGGCATACCTCAGAGATATTGTGGGTTTTGTTTCAGACCACTGCAGTAAAGCAAATATTGCAATAAGGCAAGTCACATGAATACTTTGTTTTCCCAGTGCATATAAAAATTATGTTTACCCTATACTTTAGTTTATTAAGTATGCAATGGTATTATGTCTAAGAAAAACAAAGCACATATCTTAATTACAGTGTGATACAGAGATACAAAATGAGAACATACTGTTGGTAAAATGGTGCGAATACACTTACTCAATGCAGGGTTGCCACAAACCTTCAATTTGTAAAGAATGCAATATCTGGAAAGTGCAATAAAATGAGGTATGTCTGTATTACATTTTTATTCATGCAGTATACTATTTTTTTGTCTTTTTTAATTTTTTATTTTCCTATAGTTTTATAGAGTTATATTCACACACCACACATTTATCCAGTGTACAATCAGTTGTTCACAGCATCATCACAAAGCTGTACATTTATCACCACAATCAGCACCTGAACATATTGGTTACTACAAGAAAAATTGCATTCTGTGCTCCTATCACACAGTACCATGCTATTTATTTCTGGATCTATACAATCAATCCTAAACATTCTGCAGTCCCTCAGCATCAAATGGCTGGTCCCAAC
>PVKY010014350.1:0-10612 GCA_004027775.1 Bradypus variegatus | reverse complement strand
CTATTTAGATATTATATAATGTTATAGAACATAAATTAGAATGTATTGATTTCAAGAGTTTTGGATAATAAGCTTGAACCATAGGGTAACCAGTCTGCCAAATAAAATCCATACCCCAGAGCAGGTAAGTCAGCCTTGTATCAAAAAGCCCATACCCTGCAAATGACTATCCCAAGTGCTCCTATTATCCATATCTCACCACTCCGAGGGGAAATTAATAGCATAAGAATATTAAAACTGGCTTCTTTTTGGTGAAATTAAAGGTCTCCAAGAAATGTGACTGGCTAAAATACTTTAGAGGGTGTCCTCATGCCTGGACTGCATATAAGAATCCACTGAAGCTTGTAGACACAACTTTGGAGATGTCACCTAATGCTAGATCTATGATTCTGTGCCCAGCCACAGGAGCATTTTGGGTTGCCTGATGTTCAACTTCGAGGTTAACAAAATCCTGTCACTGGATGTTGTCACATGTGCCTCAAGTGAACCTCATGTAAGATGGTACTTAGGAACCTAAAAGGACAGAGATGAGTCTTCTTTCTCACCTCACAACTTGGGCATATTTTATACCCTGCAACTCAAGAGCAGAAAGCCTATCTGTCCTGTTTCCCAGTATATCATTGATACTTCACACAAAGTAGGCAGTAAATAAATATTTCCTAAATGAAAAGCTGGTACTTAAAAAAAATAAAACAATGTTTGAATGGATGAATGATACTTAAATAGAAGATTCTAAGTAATAACACTTAGTATAATGGGAACCTAATAGGCACTCTATAAATGATCATTCCCTTCTTCCCTCACCAAAAGTCATGCTCTCATTCTAGGAGTTTTCCATGTCCTTTATTTTGACTATTACCATTTTTTTAGCCACTTCACTACATCTCAGTAAGTCTACTTCGTATCTCCTCATACTACTAAATGCATATTTTCTCCTTTGCTTACCATTTCATGCAAACTAGTTGGTAAATGAGTAAAGCAACCTGTATAAATGAAAATAAAATGGAATGACTTTTTACTAACCATAGGACAGTCAAAATGAAGAGGGTTTTCTTATACCACAAAACTTTCCTGAAAAATCATTATGAACCTACCTTCAAGACCGAGGTCTTGAAGGACATGATAGCCACCTGGCTGCAGAAATTCTCCAACTATCCTGTCAGGCTCTTTTAAATCTCTCTCAATTACTGTCACCTTTCTTCCATCTCTGGAAAGCACTGCAGCCAAAGCAGAGCCAAGTACGCCAGATCCCACAATGATAACTTCAGGATCATTTTGAGAAGATATTGATGCAGTGGCAGCTGCTCCTGTTAAGGTTGTTTCTGAAATATCAGTTCCTTTTTTGCACTGTTTAAAAAAAAAAAAAAAAGAATTATGTTTCCACATTTGTTACCCTTAAATAATACTACCACTATTATAGACTCAATGGACTTTTCCATCTTGGGAAAAAGCTAGAAGTTAAACATTATTAAACCAAATGAACTTTCAGCTTTTAAATTCATATCACATATAAAAATTAATTATATAAAAATATTGGTTAAATTAAAAACTTATAATATCCCGATAAAATTAATTATATACTTTCTCCAAACCTATTTAGAAAATTCTGATATATAGACATGTTTAGAAATCCACACCAGTCTAATAATAAACGTGTATTAAGGGGCTTCAAAGACTTATTATAGGGCAAATTCTATCATTAATTACTCAACTCCTCAAATATATACTGAACATCTAACCAGATGCAAATTACATACAACTTCTGATTTGACTTCATATTGTAACTTTTAGATGAGGTTCCACTATTCACCTTCATTTTCTCCTTCTGGATTTTCAGTTCAAAAGTCTATCTTAACCTAAAATCACTTTTAGGTAACTAAAAGATTGTCACATCCTGGCTATAGATTATTTGAGATTACTTAATTCAACAAAATTCCAAATGAACAAAATAACTCATAATGCCCCTTGGGTTTTGACTTGTTTATAAGTTTAGTCCTTAATATATAAGGATATACTTAATTTATCCCTTCCTTTTTTTCCCATCCTGATACTCAAAGAGAGCCTGGTTAGTTGGTGCCCCAATTTAGGAACAAGGACAAATATTAAACCCTTTCACTGGCTGGGCTGACAGCCAAAACTTTAACTTTGATCTTAAGAGGATACAAAACTACTGTTCTAAGAAATTTATAACCATTGAGAATAATAGTGCCTGTCATTTTTTATATAAACAATTCAATCTTGTAATAAGTATTTGTTCTTGGTAGATGGATTCACAAATTTGAATACATTCCAGATACAGAATTACAAGGAACCATCTTGCTGCGTTCTCTGGCTTTAATGATTAAGGTAAGAGTAAATGCCATTTGATGGAGTTTTCATAAAAAAAAGAACTGACTATATTTAAATTACTGTTTTGGGAGCACGGCAAGCCCCTTTGGTCATCTTAATCATTTTTTATTTTTCCTTCCTAGATTTTCCCAGTTAGACACACACACACACACACACATACACACACACAATCCTGGAAGGGGAGCTCTAGAGGAAGTCAAGTCTTTCAGAGCCTGGTTAGTAGAAGCAGCACTAATAAAAACTTAGTATTCCATAGGTCACACAGTGTTAACAACTCCCTGGTTAGGAAAAGAAGCAGAAAGCTGAGACACTCGCAAAGCAGAACCAGTATTGATGGCTGATAACCTAATTTTTCTACCTAAAAATTTCACTACACACCATACTGGCAGCATTCAGCCAGTCAGACTAGTGCTCAGTGACCCCGAGGGACATTATCTCATACAACAATACAAAAGATTTCAAACTGAAAATTAAGGGGTCCCTGTCCCTTTTATGCCATTCCTCCAGTCCACACACGAGGCTGTTGAACTCATTTTGCACTGATCAAAATGCTCCTAACAGATGTATATACTACATTTAGACTATTAATAGTTACTCTTTATTAAGCTGTATGGATTAGGCATTTTGCAAACATTAAATCATTTAATTCCCTAACAACCTGTAAGACTGGTACTGCACCCTTCTCAGAGGCAACTGATTCTTAGAGAAATAAAGCAATTTGCCAAGGTCTCACACCCACAAGTGATGGGGCCAAGTTTTAAACCAAGTCCCCCTCTTCTCTAAGCTATCTAATCTGTAGTGTGGATACAGTAAAATAACGTAGATGCAGAATCCTCAAAAGGTAAATTACTTTATAGGCCACTTGTCCTAACTCCAGGCCACCAGCATCCCTCACTTGGTCTACTGCTGTAATTTTTGCCTGATCTCCCCCTTACCATTCTTGTACCCCTACAATCCATTCTCCACACAGCAATGAGAATCTTCTTTTCAAAAAACTGAAATCAAATATTGCTACTCCCATGCTTAAAGTCCTCCAGTGCTCCTGGGAAAACATCCAAATTCCCATGGCCAACGGGCCCATCACTGCTCCCCCCTCATCTCATACCAGTTTCCTCTGCTCTCTTTGCAAGGATCATAACTGCACTTGTATTTGAAGACCTGGCCTTTGACTTAGGAGCATTACTGCTGGTACCTCATTGGGCTTTTTAACCTGTGGCTTTAAGATGCTAGGCATTTTTACCTTGCCTGCTTTTCAAATTGTTCTATCAGTTTCCCCAGCCAGCTGTCATTTCTTATAAGCAGTGGAATTGCCTGCAGCAGGTTTCCTTCTTCCCAGGTACAAATATAATCCTTCCCTAAATATTTAAATAAAATGACATTTTTTTTAAACCACAGGAGGTGATTCTGTCCTCCTTTCAAAATGAAATTCTAACATCTCATTTTAATTTCAAAATCAAATCAATATTCAATCTCTATCTGAGGCTCAACCGGCTCAACCAGCTCTAAATGAAACAAATGTTTTCTTTTTCAATCTTCCCTAACAATGCCAAAGATGTAGACAAGGAACCGTCAAGAGCTTTAAAGAAAATCCAACTACATGAGAATTTTTACCAGAGTATCTATCTAAGCTGCCACCTTTTTCCCTTTTGAAGAAGAGAACTTAAATTTGCGTGACCCCAATCCTAATTTAAAAATAGAAGATTCATTCATTGGCTCACTCTGAATTTAACCTACCTTCCTAGATGCCAGCTGCTCTTTATTTTCTGATCCAGGTGGTGACCTGGCCCAGAAGAAGCCAATGAAAGGCAGAGCCGACAGAATATCCGAGAACACCGTGAACTGGGACTGGCTGTGCCCCCGCCCGAGGAGGCCCCCGTGTCGGTAGCGACAGCGGTAGGAGAGCACCAGGCCCAGCGACAGGAACACCAGCACGCACAGCAGGAGCTCCTTGTTGGCCAAAGTGATGAAGTCCCCGCATTTCTTATAAAAATACGTAAAAGTGGCAATGCCAAGGAAAGTCCACATGGCTTGAAGTCTTCGTTGGGGGCACTGATCAACGCTGAACTTTTTCCCCCCTTGTTGGGTTTGAGCACAAAGGATTCTCCCGCAACAGGTGAGCCCAAAGGAGGATGGAGATCTGGACAAAGTCCTGTAAACACTATTGTCACAAGATTACAATTAAAATAAGAACAATTTTTTAAAAAACCATAAAAATTTAGTATGAAAGTATCCTGCAAAATAGGGGGAACAGGGGTGGTTGGTACAGGTCATAGAACCTGCTGTTTTAAAAGCGCCTGCTCCAACACCTCCCGACTAGTCACTCTCCTTTCAGGCAATCCATCCTTCTTCACTCTGTGGATGGAATTCCTTGGGGTGGTTGCTGGTGATGGATCTGAGATTCGCCCGTCCCTAAAGCTGTAAATTTTGTCTTCACTATCACTAGCAGCAGGTTCCTTTTCAGAAGGAGAAGGAGAAGGGGGGGGTCCAAGAATAGATCGGCGAAGCGAAATATAAAAAGCGGCCTCGCCTCAGCCGCCAGCGACGTCCCCAGGCAGGGTCCGGAAGGCGCGAGCGCTGTTTAGCCGCCGCGGACGAGGGATAACGCCAGGGAGCGCGAAACTGCACAGCCCACCCTCAAGAGGAAAATTCCCTGGGCTTCCTTCTCAAACAAAAGACGGCCTCGGTTTCAAGGTTTCGGCTTCAGAACAGGGAAGCCTGGCCACACTCTTTTCCACAACAGCGGCTCCCGATTCCCCAGCCCCCGAACCTTCCAGATGAATGGCGGTCCCCGGACGCCTTCTCTCAGAGGGCTGCGGCGGCGGCGGCGGCGGTAGAGGCAATAGCAGCCCCGGACGGCCTCCTTACCACCATCCCCCGCTGGCGGCAGCGGCAGCGTCTCTCCCCGGCGCTGCGCCTCCGCAGTAACCAGAGTAACCGGCTCGCGCCGTCCGCTCGCCGCCGCGTCCCCCGCGCCTCGGCTGTAGGGGTGGGCTCGGGCCTGGCGAGGGACCAAGGGGCGGGTTCCAAGGGGTAAGCCCGGAAGCCCGCCCCTCCCGGTGGGATGCGAGCGCCGGCTCCGCCCGCCGCCACCGCCCCTGGCCAATGAGGGCTCGCATCGCGCGGTAGGCCGAGATGGCGCTATGTCGCCTTTGGCCAATCGCAGGCGGCGGAGGCCACGCGGCGACGCCCGGAGAGGGGCTAGGGCGATGTTGCGTGGTATGGGCTGGGGGCGTGGGCATGGGGTGCCGGCTCGCCGGCTCTGGGGGGCGTATCGCGACTGCGTGGCGCTGGGGTCTTGCCCGAGGAGAGCTGGGGTTTGTTCTGAGGAAGACTGTGACTTGAGGTCAGCTGCCCAATGTCTGAATATTTCCAGTCATTGCGTACCAGGCCCGGTCTCAGAAATGAGGCCGGCACAGCCTTTCTGTATTGTAAAGAGATGGGTGGAAGGAGTCGTGAGTGCATGAAGAGCGTGATAGTCAAGAGCCTGGAAAAAAGGAGTAGGCGTCTCCCAGAAGAAGAAAACAGAGTTGGGTAGGCGAGGTGTTACATTCCTCCACTCAGGAAGGTTAGGCAACTGCGCGTCCCTGGCTGTGCCCCAGCTAAAAGTACCCTGGCGAGCTACGCCTGTTCTCTCAAGGAGATCAGAAAGAGGGATAGGTGGGCGGCAAAGAAGTAAAATAAATAGGGCTGTGTCATAAGTGCGGTGAGAGAGGGGTGGGCGGGGCACCATGGAAACAGGCCTGGAGCGGGTCAGGCAAGGCCCCTTTAAACCCCGTGACTCTTAGGTTCAAATCCTTTCTTTTAAAGCGTTGCTGCATCGTCGCCTCCTCCACTAAGTCTTCCTTGACCCTCATCATCTCCCTTAATGTTTATTCATACTTTTCTTGACTCGTTCTTTGACTGTATTTTTATGGCTGAGTCTTATGTAGGTTCCTTGAGTAAAGGATCTGTGTCTGATAAATTAGAATCACCCGCAGCACCTAGCACAAAGGTTTGGACGTAAATTTATCCTCCATAAAAATTTATGGAATGAATGACAATGATTGGCTTGATGAATGGCAGTGGCGTAGGCAGATGACCAGTTGACTAGAATCAAATTATAGACCTAGATTCTGACTACCACTAACCACTTGCTGGCCATGGACAAGTCACTGACTGGGGGTTCAATTTCCTCATGAAGTCTAAGGTTCCTTTCGGTTCAGTGCTGGACACTTTGCAGAGTTTAAGAAAGTATGGTACCTTCCTTATCACTTTTCACCCCAAATATTACGCATTACATGTTACAAAAATAATTGTCAAAAACACAATAATTGTCACAGACATTATTTTGAACCTCAGAACAAGCTTGATATTAAAAGTGAGAAAAGTTAAACTAAAAGAGGTTAAATCGCTTGACCAAAGCACAGCTTTAAGTGATGAAACCAGACGTTAAACTCCTGGTCTCCAAATTTTGTGTTTCCCAGTATTCTTCATTATTAATAACTGCTTTAATATTACTCAGTTATAAAACCAAGATTCTGATTTGCCACCATAATATTCCTCACTGGTATCAACAAATTTGGCTGTTTGAAATGTAAATCAAATGAAAAAGGACTCAAGAGAAAAAATCAGTTTAATGTGGGAAATCATCTTCCTGAAGATAATTCTTCAGTGAACTGCTTATTCTCTGAATTCCCCTGTTGCTAAAATAATGCAAGACTTGAGCAGCTGACTCTTGCAGATGAGAATGCAAGTAGCACCAGAATGACTGATTACTTGTTTACCCTCAATATGAGATGGTCATAAAAGGATATATTCTTATCACATAACTAATTCCTAATTTCTTCATGTGTTTATATTTACACTGGGTCATTCTTCCAACATCAGGTCATCAGTTACCCTTTTGGGCAGTTTAAGATCCACTCCCATATTTGGGGAAAAGGGCATTTGTACTACCTAGCATGGGGCACACTCTGAGTCCTTATATTTTCTGAACTGAATTAAGCGGGATATAGCCCATTGCTTCAATATGTTTGAATCTTGGCAGGGATCATTTATTAAAAAAAAAAATTCTGTCAAGTGAACTTGACACGAAATCAGCCACTCACTGGGAGAAAGTAATAAAGACTACAGAGTAGGTCCATGAGAAATACTTTCAAAATCATGACAAGAGCTAATACATACATAGGGTAGCCAGCATTCTAATTGCTTTTCATATGATAGCTCATGTTGTCCTCATAACAAAACCATGACGTAGGTGCTATGCACAGAACAGCAGTCACACAGCTAGTGAGTAGCAGAGCCTGAATCCAAACCCAGGAAATCTGGCTCAGGAATCTAGGAAACTTTGACTAGAAGGTATTTTTAGTTTTTTCTTCCCACACAAATATCTAGTTTCCTTAAAACACACAAAAAGCTTATCTGATCATTTCATTCCATTGCTTAAATGCCTCTCTTGGTTCTGTTGACCAAGATTAACATGCCAGGTCTTGGCTTGTACCTTTTAAAGTGCCATTCTCAATGCAGGAAAAATCCTTGACCTTTTTCTTTAAGAGCCAGATTAATCAGCACCTCTTTCCTTTAAAGTTTTCTTAACTCCATCTCTTTGTCATTAGAGTCACCAATTGGTAACATAATAATCTATTTACATATACCTTTTCCAGGGAATTCAAGTCTTTAAAACAAGGACCATGTCTTATTCATAATTGCACATTCACCATTTGCCATTGGGAAAGCATTTTTCAATATATTGAATACAACCTTTCCTTTCTTCATTTTATCCCATTTGTTGTACCAATCTAAGCAATTCTTTTTTCACTAATACTTTTATTTATAATACATTAGACCAAAACCCTTAAAACATTCTTTCTCATAATTAACTTCATCCAAAAAAAGGCTTTTAACAAAACCCAGTCACTTAATTGTTCAGTATTCCCTCAGAATCATGTTATCTTTTGCAAATTTTAGTTGCACATGATGGCACAAATTATATTAATTTGTAAGTTTGCCTTATTTTTCTCTTTGAATATTGCTCATAAAGCCATAATTGGATATGATATATGTGTATCCTGTTTACTCTGTGTCAGGCATGGTGCTTGGTGCTAGAAGAAATAAGGCAGTGAACAAAGCAGATGCAGTCCCTACCATATTGGATTTCAGAGTTTAATGGAAAAGGCAACCAGTAAATAAGTAATTATGATGTCATATGTGTCAAGAAAAGCAAATACATATTATTCTGGAGGGGAAAAAAGGATATAAACTAAGTTATGGGTCAAGGAAGGCCTACCAGAGGATGTTACTTTTAAACTGAGATTAGAAGTATTAGTAGGTCTAACCAGGTCTGACCTCGAATGATCAGAGCCAATGACTACACTTTACATTGCCTTTCTCCTTTCCCACACTGGCTTGTTTTTTGTTTCTTTCTTTTCCCCCATTAGTAAAGCACTAATGCATGCAGCCAACAATAAATGTTTTTCACTTAATTGTTGATGGCAATGGGATGAGAAAGGCAAGTGTTCTGTTTTGAGCAGTCTACGCTGGCATTTTTTCATAAGCCTCTGTTCTGCTCTTTACTGAACATCAATGTTAAAAACTAAAAGATGCTTATCCATTTGCCAAACCTGAATTTTACTTAGCCTCCTAGATTCAGGCTGTATTCTACTATTGGATCAAGTGGCAATTTGGGCCCGAAGCCAATGACAAGCAAATGATATGTATATTTAACCAATTAACTAGACTTTCCTCAACTCTTCTTCCTTTTAGTTCACTTCCACGTTTTGGGCCTCATGACATTTCCCTAGTTCTTAGAGCAGGTAGTGATATCTCTGTCAACTCACTGAATTGTGTCTAGATAGCAAAAGGAAAATCTAAGGGAGAGGCGGGGCAATATGGTGGAGTGGTGAGGTGCAGAAATTCGTCTCTCCCCTAGAGCAGCTGGCAACTACCCAAGAACTATACGAAACAGTGTTTTCGGGGTGTCCAGTAACCAGTCACACATTGGATGCAAGTTTGGAATTGGAGGAAAAGCCAAGATCACAGCGAATATTGTAAGTTCCCCGGACCAGGGGTCTGGTGCCCTCCCTACCCAGATCTCACAGACTGTTTTGCTGCTGAATCCCAGAAAAGGGGGAAAAAAAAAAACCAAACCAAAAAACAGCAATCTGCTGAGGGCAAGAAGAGGGGCTCAACCCAGCCTCAACTGCAGAATTAATTAACAAATTAATTAACTAATTTTGGGGGCTGGGGGAGCTAAAGAAGGGCTGGGCTCCGAAAGGGGGGCACCTAAAAGCGGGCACCCATTCCCAGGCTCAAAAAAAAGCCATTTTTTTTCTCCTACATTTTGTCCCTTCTGGCTTCTCACTGATCCCTTATCTCTTTGCATTTCAATAGCCCCCCCGCAGGGGTGGAACTGAAGCTCCTGGAGAGTACTTATCAGACAATAGCCTAAGGTGTATCTCTAAATGTTCTATTATGACAGTCACAAAGCTCCCAGTCTGGAGAAAGACTTTTGAAAGTGACTCCTTTTTTTTTTTAATCTAAAAGTAACATATGTGGTTGTTTTCTATCAGTAAGCCCAGGTTGAGGGACTGGGCTGGGCTTCGAGGGAGACTGACTACCCAGAGCAAATTTGAGATCCGTATTCACTACTGAAGGTCTCCACCCCCATCTTTAATTGGCAACTCAGGCTGACCACGGAATCTAGCTGGAGAGGCCCCAAAGAGGAGACGGGATTAGGGAATAGTGCTCCTGAGAGACAACTGGAGTTCTGAGGATTGGGAGAGTGGAGGGAGGTCCAGCTCAACTGGCAGTCCTCCTCCTGGGAACACACACCCCAGGGGCTGGAATTCAGATTCCTGCTTCAGTCAGCCATGCCCCGGACAGGATCAGAGTCACCAGGAGAACTAAAGTCTCCACACCTCCTTACACTGTAGGGGGAGCTGCAGGCTGGCAAGCGCCACCTGCTGGACTGGAGAGGAAAAGCACCAATTCTAAAGGTCTCATAGGAAGGTCTCATTCTCAGGAAAACTCCATACCCTCCCAATGAGAGCCGGGCCTCGCTAGACTGGGGAAACCTTACTAGGGACAACCATATCAGAGGAGAACCATTCACAAATACGTTACATAGAGGCAGAGCAAGAAACAGAAAAAACAAGAGGGGGAAAATTTTGATCAACTAAATAGAACCTAAGTTAGAGGTCTAGAATAAGTTGAATTGAATAACAGAGGCCAGAGAACAAAGCTAACCAACAAGAAAACCCCTAGGTAAAAGATAGAAAACAAGCTC
>PVKY010014349.1:0-10613 GCA_004027775.1 Bradypus variegatus | reverse complement strand
GGAGCCCTGGGGCGGGGGGGAGGTGTTGGGGCACAGGTGCTGTGCAGGGGCCTTCTGTCCACACACGGATGGCGGGAGGGTCCCAGGCATTCAGCCAACAAGGCTCCTTGTTCTGGCCAAGGTGCTGCAGGAGCCACTGTCCTGTGGAACTGGTCAGAAGCTGCTCCTGGGCCCCAATTCCCTGTTCCCTGGCCAGGAACTCTGTATTTTGGGGTCTGGGGGAGGCAACTAGCCTCCCCTAAGGCCCTACAGGCTTTGTGGAAGAGGTGGAACCAAACGCTCTGCAGTTTGCTTTCCCAGCATGCTGTTTCCCAGAGCTCAGACAAACCTTGTCTCTAGTAGCAGTATTTGTTGGCGTAGAGAGGTGGTTTTTGTTTGTTTGTGCTCTTGTATTTTAAAGTCAGATTCTTGGATAACACAGCAAATCACAGGGATAATTGAGTCACACTGTAAAGAGGATCAGTTTTAATTTTTGCATCATGCAGATGTGTCTATCAGAATTTTTTTTTACAATTTCTTTTTCAAACAATTTCTCTGAAAGTTGCATCTAGGTGGGGCCATTCTCCTCCAGGTTGGAGATGAGGGACTCGGCCCCAGCTTGTTTGTGCCGCAAGCCAGCCACTGACTCTCCTTCCTCAGGGTCTTGTTCTTTTGGGGTGCTCTTGGGTTGTTGCTAGAAGCATTTGCTGCATAATACTGGGGTTTGGGGTCAAGGTTCTGTGGGCCTGAGACCAGCACCCAAGAAATCGGCAGCTGTCTCCAAAACCAAGTGTAAATTGGATTTACCATGAAGCGGTGCCACAGCCGGCCCTCACCAGACGGGGCCACTGGCACACACAGGCCTTTGCTGAGAAGGCAAGTTCACATTCATTCTCTCTCCACCTCTCTCTGTCTCTCTCATTTTCTGTCTCTCTCTCTCTCACACACACACACCCTTGAAAAGGCTTTCTCAGGCTGTGCTCGTTCTTACTGTGGTGATGCTGTTGCTTTTTTTCTTATTTTTTTTTAAGAGAAATGCGGTGTGCCCCACTGAATTGATTTGCTGACCCACTGAGGCACAGCCTGCCATTTAAAGAAACGTGTTGGTGGGTCTGAGGGGGTGGACAGCCCCTTGCGGGGAGTACCCAGCCCCATTGGGCGGGAGCCTCCTTAGCTCTAAGTCAACATCGAGCAGTTCTCCACTTCACGTTTCACATGTCCCTGGGCCTTCCCCTTCTGTCCAAAATTGTCATCTAGAAAGTGGCCATGTGGAGCTTATTCCTCAGAGGAGCTAGTGCAGTTTTGGCTGTTGGCCCCTCACTTTCTGGGTGCTGCACGTGGGGAAGGGCTGGGACAACAGGGTGCAGATTACTTGCTATCAGGGGCTTGTCTGTCAACCAAGCTGAGGGTTTGTAGAAGAGTTTGGCTTTAGGCGGACACAAGATAGTCTCGTCGTACTTGGTGGGAAGATGGGGGCCTGCAGAAGCTGCCGAGAGAAGGGCTCCGAGTCTGGATGGGTCAGACGGCAGTACCCAGTGAGTCTTCAGCTTGGGGCATCTTCTGAAGAGGCCCAGCCCCTGTCTCTTGAGGGTCATGGCCCCCAGCATGTTCTGTGGCAACAGGGCAGGACCAGGTCTAGCAGGAGCAGCTCACTGGGCAGCAGAACCCAGGTCACTAGAAGAATGTTCTGGAAACCAGAGCTGCCCGGGCCACCCTGCATTGGTTGAGGTGCCTGACTAGTTCTAGTCCCAGTACTAGCACACCAAAGTGGGACCTTTGGTGCCCCCTGGGCACTGCAGACTGAGTGGGAGGAGGGCCTGGGGGTAAGCTGCACGGGGTTCCTGAAAGCTCATGCACCACGAGCTAGATGTGGGTAGCAGGCCCTGACAGTGCTGTGGGGGGCCAAGGGCACCCTGAGAGTTCACCTGCGGGAGGCTGGCCTTAGAGCGAGGCCTTGGGGCCTTTGAGCCAGGGCAGTGACCCTCGCCGTCTCCCATCAGCTTCAAGGAGCTGGAGCTCCAGGTGTCGTCTCTGGAGCAGGAAGCCACCAAGCTCAGGGAGGCCGTGGAGCAGCAGAAAGTCAAGAACAATGTGAGTGTCCGCAGGTATCCCTGGGGGGATGGGGAGAAGCTAGGCAGGGGTAGACCTGGGAAAGGTGGTTCTAAAAGAGCCAAAAGAAGCTGTCCTCTGAAGCTAGACAGGGAAGGGTCAGCTGCACTTTTTTCTGCCTTATCATGCTACTCACACCCTGAAGGGTGCCTTCCTCTAGGGGTTGCCTATGTGGGTATGTATGTGGTGGGGGTCCTCCCCCCAGTTCCACCGGAAGCCCCCTGGCTGACTCTCATTGGCTCAACTTGGGTCACACGGCCCCCTGGGAGGGGCAGCTGGTGCCGGAAGAAGGGGGTGTAGAGCTGGGCCAGCAGCAGTGGCTGTGCCCTCTCCTCCCAGGGGGCTGGACAGGGTTGGCCACGCTTGCCCCCGCTCAGCCTCCTTTGCCCGCCAGGCCAGAGCTGGCCGGGTGAGTCAGCGCTAGCCGTTTGGTGACCTAAGCAAGGACATGGCGGAACCTCTTCCGATCCTCTTTCTTGTCTCTACCCCCAGGACCTCCGAGAGAAGAACTGGAAGGCCATGGAGGCGCTGGCTTCGGCTGAGAGAGCCTGCGAGGAAAAGCTGCGTTCCCTGACGCAGGCCAAGGTCAGAGCCTGCCCCACCCCGCCTTCCTTCCTTTCGTTTTTCCTGAAGATGAGAAGGAAAGGTGTCCACTTGATTGTCCTTGTCTCTCCTGGGTCTTGCCCTGGGTGTAGAGGTGACTGTCACCACCTGGGCAGGAAACCTCAGAGCCTGCTGTGGGGTGTTGGCCTTTTGAGGGAGCCCGAGATGGAGCTGTTCATGCACTTTTTTTTGTGGTTTTCATCCCATGACATTTTGTTGATACCCTGGTTCTTTGGCGGCCCTCTGAAATCAAGCAGGCATGGCCTGGTAGTTTCTGTGACTAAGTTAGAATAAGGCAAGATGAGAAGGACATCTTCAGTCATGAAGATGGGGGCAGGGGCCACGTTTGTCCCATGCCTTGGGCCTGCCCCAGTCGGGTGCCCTGTGTTGCTAAGGAACCTGTGGCCACAGGGTGTGGGGGGCGCGGCCTGCATAGTTCTGGAAGGCAGCTGCTCTGGGCCCCTTGGAGGGCTGTCCTGAGCCCCCTGCCCACCAGCCCTCCTTGTTTCTGCGCCCTGTCTCCCAGCTGCTGAAACAATACTCTGCAATGGGGTGGCATAAACAACAGAAGTTTATTGATTCATGGCTCTGAGGCCAAGAGAAGTCCAAAAGTGACGCCTCAGCCAGGCAGTATCTTCTCCAGAAGACCAGCGTCCTTGGGTGCCCAGGGATCCTCAGTCCCCAGGGAAGTGCCATGGTGGCACTTTCTCTTCCAGGTTCCTTTGACTTCCAGCTTCCTCCTTGGCATTCTCCCTGTGGCATCCATAAGGCCTCCAGCAATAGGATTAAGGCCCATCCTGGTTCACCTGGGCCACACCTTCAGGATCACACTGTGGCAAAAGCTGACAAAGCTTCACTGAAAATACCCTCATCAAAAGGTCCTATTGATGATGGGTTCCCACCCACGGGAATGGGTTCAGATTAAGAACGTGTTCTTCTGCCACATCAGGTTGTTGCCAGGTGGGGATGCAGGGATGCAGCAGGCGTGGAGGACTGCAATTAGGCTGCAAACTCGGGGACTCAGCCCAGAAACAACCTGAGAATCTTTTGGCCTTTATGGAGCCAGCGGCGAGCTGTGACGAAATCGCTCTGACTTGCCCGCGGCCCGTCAAGGCTGGGAGCTGGCCTCCGGTTCTCCTGACTCCTGCCTTTGTCCGTGACAGTGCCTGGTGGCAGTCACGGGATCAGGAGGCCTTGGCAGCGCTGGGTGCCGGGCAGGTCGAGGGCTTGAGCTCAGTGTGTGCAGGCGTCCATTTGTCGGCTTCTACCACAGCATGTCCCTGGGCACCACTTAGAGCTACAGGCTGACAGCTCTGCCCCAGTTAGTTACCTGTTCCCTCCCATGTCGTATGCAGCCTGCTGGAGGCAGGTTCTCTAAGGCTTTCAGCAGAAATCCCCGGGGTCGCTGCAGGGCATGGGGAGAGGGCTTCGTCTGAGCCCAGGTGTTGCCCTTCTTGGCTTTGCTCTATTGCTTGCTCAGGCCACCTCTGGTTCCTTTTTCTGCTTTGGATGGAGCAGCCACTCCAGGAGGGCCGATGGGGGCGCTGGCTCAGCACAGCTCAGGCTCCAGCAACACCTTCCAGAAGTGACGCCCCTGTCTGCCAGCTCCTGGTGAGCCCAAGCAGGGGGCCTGGGCCTTGCCTGTTGGTGCCTCCATCTGCAAACTGGGAATGTCAGTTTCTTTCCCTCCATCCCAGGTGGTCAGTATGCTTCCTCGCTGAGGGGGAGCTGCTTCTCTGCCTTCACGCCCCTTCTCGAGCCCCCCACTTAACTCTGGAAGCGCTACAGAGATGCAGGTGTCCATGTAAACCACCCCGGGGTGCCCGAGGTGCCACTCCCCTGCGGTTCACTCCCCAGGCACAGCCGAATGCCTCTCCCTTCCCTCCCCTCCTGCAGGAGGCTTCGGAAAAGCAGCTCAGCCTGACTGAGGCGCAGACCAGAGAGGCCCTGAGTGCGCTGCTCCCGGAGCTCTCCACCACGGCCCACCAGGTAGGGGCCCATCCCCGCCAGCTGAGCAGGGCAAGCTGCTTCCTCCCCAGGCCCCCACCCTGCCCAGCAGGGCCTCACCAGGCTCCACCTTACACGCCTTGTTGCAGAATTACTCCGAGTGGCTGCAGGAACTGAAGGAGAAAGGCACCATGCTGCTGAGGCAGCCACCAGCCGATGCGGAGCCCCATGCGGTAAGCAGGGCAGCAGGCCCCGCCCGGCTTCCTTGCCCATCTGCCCTTGGGGTGCACCCTGGGGAAGGGCGGGGCCTCAGCTGACCCGACAGGTCTTCACCTCAGGACCTGGGCCCCAGGCTGAGGGAGGCGGAGGAGGCCCAGAGCACGTTGCAGGCCGAGTGTGACCAGTACCGCTCCATCCTGGCAGAGACGGTGAGCAGGGGGCTGCCAGGGCCGCCACGCAGGGCAGGGGCAGCTGGCCTGGAGGGAGAGCCCCTGGCCGTGAGGAGGGAGCCACAGGCTCTCACGCTGGCTTCCTGGGGCATTCGTTGCTCCCAAGCTGAGGAAAGGGTGAGGTGAAGGTTGGGGCTGCCTCCAAGTGGGGAGGAGACTCTTGATTACAACCAGGATGGCTTGGGCAGACCTGGAAAGGAGTAGGTGAGCGTTGGGCTCCCTCCCAGAGAGAACCTCCTTTCCACGCTGTGTCTAGCCCTCCCAGGCTCTCTGCCCAGCCTGGTTCTGGTGGCAAAGTCCAGTGGTGACGAGCCCTCCTGGCTCCTTTCGTCCCTATTTGTGGCCCTGCAGCCAGTGTTGGCACACATGGGCCCCATTTCCAGAACCGTGGCCCACTTCCCCTCCACCTTGTAGCACAGACCCTGGCAAACTGAGAGGCAGCTGCCAGCCACAGAGGCCAGGGCAAGGGGCAGGTATTGGGGAGGGAGGGGCCGGGAGAAGGGCCGCCCCAGGTACCCTGCCTCAGTGGCCCCATCTGCCACCCCCAGGAGGGAATGCTCAGAGATCTGCAGCAGAGTGTGGAACAGGAGGAGCAGGTGTGGAAGGCCAGAGTGGACACGGCAGAGGAGGAGCTGCAAAAGGTAACAAGTTGGCAGACGCTTCCCGGTCCCTTGAGACACACGAGTCATGGCTGGTGTTTTTCGGGGACACTGTGTAAGGTGTGGTTGTGGAATGTGGAACGATAGTCAAGCTCCGTCTCGAGGAGCCCCCTCCATGCCCCCACCCAGGGAGGGCTGTTGCAGGCTGGGCCTCCCGGGCGACAGAACTGCAGAGAGAAGGGAAGCAAGCCCCTTACTGCTCAGCCCCCCTCCCTAAGTCCCGGAACAGCCTGTGTGGGGGTGCGGGGATGCAGCATGGAAGTCACCCTCCAGGGCTTTGGGCTTGATGGACCCTCTCTCACTTTGAAGTCACGTGTCACAGAGAAACATCTCGAAGAGGTCATAGAGAAGCTGAGAGGAGAGCTGGAGAGTTCAGGTCAGGTATGTGTGGGGCCGTCAGCCTCCATCTGCCCTGTAGCTGACAGGCTGAGGTGGTCTCTTGGGGTCAGGCCCTATTCCCTGTGGTTGGTTTCCCCTGCTGGCTGCCCCAGAGGCCGCTGAGACGTGTGTGTGTGTGTGTCAAGGTGAGGGACCACACCTTGCACTTGGAGGCTGAGCTGGAGAAGCACATGGCGGCGGCCAGCGCTGAGTGCCAGAGCTATGCCAAGGAGGTGGCGGGGGTGAGTAGGCCGCCCCGGGAGGCCCTGCCCAGCACGGTCTTGAGCCACCTCAGTGCTAGCCGCCTCAGCCCTCTGGGAGCAGCTCCTGTGTCCTAACAGCTGCCTCACAGGCACCCCGAGAAGCACTTTCTGTTCACCTCCATTTCTGGTGAAGGGGTTTAGGTTTCTGATAGTTTTTTCTTCTTTAGAAGCAGAAGGCACAAATTTGAAGCCCCTGGCTGGTTTAATACCAAACTTCTTGCCTCTCTTACAAGAGGCAGGCTGTAGACTTGTGAAAGTCCAGGGCGAGGGGTGCAGTGAATGCCATCCATCCTGACCTCAAAACAGGCCGCTGTGCCGGCCGCTGTGCCATTTCTTGAGTGTTTTGATTAAATGGGAGGGTTGGAGTTTCTTTACGGTCTCCTCTTCCTCTCCTTTCTCCCCAAGTTGAGGCAACTTTTACTAGAATCTCAGTCTCAGCTGGATGCAGCCAAGAGTGAAGCCCAGAAACAGAGCGATGAGCTGGCCCTGGTACGTGACCCAGGTGTCACCTGGGGGTGAGGGTTCTGTATGGGATGAACTCGTAGCCAGGTTTTCACAGCGGTCGAAGGGAACCCAGCACTGTGGGAGGACGTGTGGGCAGACCTGGGGCTGGGCGGCTCGGATGGCATCTCCTCACATTTGTCAGAAACTCCAGGCCAGGCTTGTTGCCTTCAGCACCTGTGTGGATGCGCTTGATTTCTGTCCCCTCTGACAGCAAACTCCCTGGCGGAGGTCAGGGCTGCTGCAGGCTCTCCTGCCTGGCTGAGGAGGCCCCTCATCTCTTGGCCTCAGGGTTTAGTTCCTGGAAGCCACTGGCAGCCCGAGTCCTCCCCGCTGTGTGGCTGGGGTGTCTGACCCCAAGTCCTAGCTTCCCGGAAAAGGTTGTGAGAGAAGAGCAGGGAGCAGGGAGTGGGGCCTTGTTGGTCACATTCCAGCCACCCAGGAGGCCCACCGATGGGTTCTGTTGGCCTCACAGTCTTTAAAGATCTACAAATGGCCGCCTTTGGTTTTCTGGTCCCCAGGGACTGCCACTCCCCCAGCAGTGTCTGCCCCTGCTCTGGGCTCACGTTCCAGCCCCCCAGGCATCTGCTGGCCATTTAACCCTGACCTGGGACCACTGCTCTGTGGCTGGCTGCCCTGGAGGGCAGTGCTCCCCTGCCAGGCCTTACTCCTGCAGCAGAGCACACCTTGACCCGGTGCTCCGAGGTGGCTCTGGGCAATGGGCCCTGGGGACAGGAAACTTCCTGGGGGTTTCTTATGTACTTTCAACTGTTTGGCTTTTGCCTTTGGGGGCTGTTGGAGGGAAGTATGCCTGGAGGACCAGCTCCCCCCGCCCACACACACACTGGACTTGTCCCTCTGACCGGGTCTCTCTGAATGGGTTCCCCAAAGCCCGCCCATCCCCTGGGCAGCACACCAGGGGCAGAGGCCTGGGCCTTACCCGGGTCTCTCATTTGGAAGCGGGAGGGGCGCAGGCAACGGGCATTTTGCACCTGCCACTTGTACTTCGAGGCTCAGTTGCCTGGGGGTGTTCTCCACCTACAGTCAAGCATTCCCTGCTCCCAGTGTAGGGCTCAGGAGGGAGGGGCCTGGTTACATAAGGACACCGTTTCAGTCTTTTCTAGACCCCCAGAGGGGCATGAGCAGTGGATTGAATGCCAGGGTACAGGCAGGGGTAGGGGTGCCTGGCTGCTCTTTTTGGAGTCCTCGGGGTGGGGACCTGGCCCAGGTCCTGCGCGCTGAATCAGGCAGCACATGTGCACAGCGGCTGCGTGCGTGGTTGTGTTTGCACAAACCCCTCCCTGTTTCAGGTCAGGCAGCAGTTGAGTGAGATGAAGAGCCACGTAGAGGATGGTGACGTAGCTGGGTCCCTGGCCACCCCCCCAGAGGTCCCCCCAGCCGAGCAGGACCCCACAGAGGTTAGGGCGGTGAGCGGGTCCCCAGCTGATGTCACTAACCACCTGCCTGGGGCTGGTGTGGGGGGTGGCAGCGCCTCCGTTCTCCCTGAACACGGCCACCGGCTGCTTTGCGCTCCTGCCGCCCAGATGCACTCCGTTTCCAGAAAGCCACAGAGCAGAGGAAATGCCAGGGAGAGTGGCACCTGACCCTGACACCACAGGAGGGCGGGAGGGAGGGAAGCAGGGAGACTAAGGGCTACCCCCAGGGCCGGGGAAGCCTCTGCCCCAAGGACACTGGGGGTGTCCACTGGGGGACTCAGTGCCCACTGGAGTCCTGGCTGGGGTGGTGCTAAGAGGTCATATCCTCTCCAAAGCGTTGACCCCAGTAACTGCCCTGGAGCTGCCACCAGGAGATGGGGCTGCTGCTGCGGGCGGGTGCTGGCCTGGGGCTCCCTTACCTGAGGGTCTTGCTAAAGGTGCTAGAGGCCCGTGGAGGCCCCCCCAGCCTGTCTGTCTGTGCCTGAGAGGCTTCTGCCTTTAGAGCAGCTGAAGGGAAGGGGATGGGGGCCCAGAGCAGCTGAAGGCAGGGCACTGAGGTCTGAGCTCCCGAGAGGGGCCCTCACAGTGTTCCCAAAGGATGTTTGCGGGGTTTCCCACAGCTGAAGACACAGCTGGAGCACACAGAAGCCATCCTGGGGAACGAGCAGACGCAGCGGCAGAAGCTAACAGCCGAGTTTGAGGAGGTCAGGACCTCATGGGGACCTCAGCACCCATCAGCTCTGGGGCTCCGAGTTTCTCCCAGGAGAGAGCGGGTCCTCCCGCTCACAGGAGGCCTAGGCCTCTTGTCCCAGGACCAGGCTGCAGGGGTGGGGGAGGGTGCAGTCATGGGGAGCCCAGGAATCTGGTGGGCGCTAAGAGGTCAGACCCCAACCTCCAGTTTGAGCTGCTGTCCCCCCCATGGGGCCGGGCAGGTCCGACACCTGGGCTGGGTGAGGTCTTGGTTGCTCACCCTTCCTCTCTCTGACAAGGCTCAGAACATGGCATGTCGCTTGCAAGAAGAGCTAGAGAAGCTCCGTGCAGCCACTCCCCTAGGGTCTTCAGAAGCAGAGGAGACCACGCAGCTGAAGGTAGCCACTGGGGCTGGCAGAGGGGCATGGGCTGCTCCTGGGCTCTGGCCTCTCCACACCCACCTCCTGCTGTCACCACTGTGAACCAGAGTGGGTGGGAAGGAGCAGGTAGTGAAGCCCCTCAGGCAAGGCCCAGGGGTAGAGGGGGACGGGGCTGTGGGCAGTGGCTAACCTGCAGTGTCAAATTAGTAAAAGACTTCAGTGCCACTCGCCCCATTTCCAGGGTACAAGGCCCCTCCCCTCATCCTGGCAAGCTCTCTCACATGGGGTGGCACTGACCAGGCACAGATGTGCACAGGGAGTGCAGGGCTTCCTCCCACCCACTACTGCTCGTCTTGGGTGGCCAGGGCACCCTCAACCCCCAAGCATGAAGGCTGATCTCTGAAACAGGAGAGATTAGAGGAAGAAAAGAAGTTGACAAGTGATCTGGGCCGTGCTGCCACCAAGCTGCAGGAGCTTTTAAAGACAACCCAGGAGCAGCTGGCAAAGGAGAAAGACACAGTGAAGAAGCTGCAGGAGCAGCTGGACAAAGCAGTGAGTGCGTGCCTGGGGCAGGGCTGCCACCGAGGGCCAGGGGGTTAGACTCAGCCGCTGGCCCAGGCCATGTGGCAGCTGCACCCAGCAGTCCCCTTTGTGTGGTTCCTCCTCTTGGGGAGCAAGGCTCTGACCCTCACTGCATGTGGGACACGGCTTCTCATCCCAACCCCTTGGCCCTTCTCTGCAGCGTCGGCTCCCACTGAGCAGACCCCCCAGGCTTTCTCCTCCAACCCCAGGAGTCAGCTGTGGTTCTCCAAACACGCTGTGCCACTGCAGGGCTCTCTGGAGTGACTGGAGTGGGTGGGGACTAGAGATCCCCCATGAGCTAAGGGAAGGTGTGGTGTCGGGGTCCGAGCCTGGGCTCGAGGGGTTCTAACTGGGCCTTCCTTGTTTTGCAGGAGGATGGTAGCAGCTCAAAGGAGGGCACTTCTGTCTGAGTTTCCTCCGTGGAAAAAGAAGTTACTGTTCAACTTACCAAAATGCCTTACACATTCCTTACAAGTAAATCAACCAACCAACACAGCATTATCCAGGCCCAACTTCTGATAGCTCCAAGAGAGAAGCCATTAGAGACGCGAGTCTCTTAGAACCACAGGAATAAATCTTCCAGACCCCAGTTTGTAAAAGAACCTTTGTACCGTTTGATAAACACTATTCCCCCGAG
>PVKY010014348.1:0-10601 GCA_004027775.1 Bradypus variegatus | reverse complement strand
GCCTGGGGCCCAGGAGGAGACTCCTTCTGGGCAGGCCACCCCCTGGCTGTCCTACCTGTCTCCCAGGATAGCAGGTCCACAGGGCTGGACAGTGATTCTCTCTTCCTCTGGCTCCCTGCTGCTCCTGGCTCCCGGGCAGAAGGGGACTGATAAATATTAACTGAGGCTGATGGAAGCTCTCTCCCTTGAAGGGACAGCCCGTCACGTGCCCACCGCTGCAAACACCAGCTCCTTTCTGCCCCTGTGGATGGGGAGGGAGGGTCTCCCGCCCTAGGTCTGACCTGACCCAGCCGAGCCACGCTTGGGGCATCCAAGAAGGCCCGGAATGGGTAGTCCAAACAGGGCTGCTCTTTTGTCAGCTTAAGAGATGCACAGAGCGTCAACTGAGGGCTCTGAACCCAACCTCCAGGCCCTGAGGGGAGAGCACTAAGCCTCCAGCCCGAGCTCTTTCTGTTCCTGGGGCTTCAAAGATGGGCTTGCCCTGTGGCCCAGCCCAGCCCACCTGTCCTGGGGCTGCAGCTGGGAGTAGCCACAGCAAATGCCAGACTGGGAACCTCCTAAAAACACGCTGTCCCTTGGTTGCTCCATCCTATGTGACAAACAAGGCCCTGGCACTGAGGAGGTGAAGACACACAAATCCAAGAAGCAAAATGGATGGACCAACTTCCCCCGCCAGACCAGCTCCCACCCCTGCTTTGACCCCTGCTCTCTGCAGTGACCCCACCTGAAGCCCTGGCCCTCCAGGCCGGTGTCACTCACTGTCCCTCAGGGAGGCTCAGGGGTCCAGGCTCTGTTGGCCTCATCAGTGGGGACTCTGCTCCCTGCTTTAGAGATCTCGAGGCCTGGTGGCCTGTTGGGTGAGTTTGGGGGCTTACCCAGGACGGCATGGGGGTGGTGTCTCTTTCCAGCAAGGCGTGGCCAGGCCCACGCGGCCTCTGCAGTGCTCTGCTCCTCCTATCTGCCTGCTTTCCATTGCTCCCGTCAGCCTCCTCTGGTCTTGGGCTCTGTGGGCTCTGCCCCTGGCTTCCTGCCTCCCTCCATGGCTGATGGGCCACTTTTCCTTGCTGTGCCTTCTCGGGCATGGGAGAGCCCTGCGTGGAGCACCTGGTGGTCCACAAGGGAGGCAGGTGCTGCCATGGACCCCCAGTTGGTGGGTTCTGAATGGGGGAGGGGGACTGGGGACTCCATCACCCACTGGCTTGGGTTGCAGTGAGGAGGGGTCCTAGGACAATCTTCCTTGGGGCACTGGGAAGTGGGAGATTATAGCAATGAGAGCTTGCAGGTGAGGTGTCCTCTGAGGAAGCGAGGATCAGGGTTCAGATGCCGCAAAGGGAACAGTTCAGGTGGTCCCAGGGCCCCAGTTCAGCTGGTTAACTCTTCCTCTGGAGGGCTGGGATAGGGAGCAGTTTCAGGCCCCAGGGGTCAGTAAAAACTGGCCCTGCCTCCCCGCTCCCCACCTGCTGGTCAGAGCTCTCAGTCCAGCGGTGCCCAGATGGCTGCCTCCAGCGTGTGTGTTCTTGTAAGAGTGTGCTGGGGTGTCGGGCTCCTCGGAGCATCTGGGGTGGGACTAGGCTCTGAAACCAGACCGTGCAGCCATGCCACTGATGACTGCAAAGTATGGGGACGCAGGAGCCTGGGAGGTGGTAGGATCAGTCCTTCCACCTTAAATTCTACAGAATTTAAGTCAACAGACAATATGTCTTAAGCCTACAATTAGCATCTGTCTGCTCAAAGCCCAAATGCCACCCAGCTCTGCTCCTGGGGCCCTGTCTGAGGGGCTGGAAAGGCCCCTCCACCAGGACCAGCAGGGGGGACATCAAGGGGTAAGGGTGAGAGGGAAAAGAATGGAGACAGAAAGGCCACCGAGGAAAGTTGGACTCCCCAAAGGGAGGGACCATAAAATGCCGAGGAAGAAGAAGGGCCCAGGAGCAGGAGGCCCCAGTCTCTCCCCCCACTCCTACCCTGTCCTGGCTGTGGGTGGGTCCTCAGGCAAGCCAGACACTCTCCCCAAGTCTCTGTTTCCTCCTCATCAGAAGATGGAGGATAACAGGTACCCGCTCCACCCATCCCCATAGCTTTTGAAAGGATTATAGGAGATCTCGTAAGGGAGAACTGTGGCTGTACAACTGTGAGGCTCTTGTGAAAGATAAATAAGGTATAAGGTGACAGATGCTAAGCTCCCAGCAGTAAGGGCTGTGGGAGGTGGTAGCTGTCACTCCTGTGGCTGCCTGGGGGCTGGGGGCAGGGGTGTTCCCCCACACAGCCACCATCTGGATGCTTCTTAGCCCTGTGGTCCCAAAGAGCTGAGTTCAGTGGAAGTGGGTAGGGAAAGACCCAAGAATTCTTCATTTTTAAAAATAGCTTTATTGAGGTATAATTCACATACTATACAATTAAACATTTAAAGTGTACAATCCCATGAATTTTTGTATATTCACAGAGCTGTGCAACCATTACCACAATCAATTTTCAAACATTTTCATTACCCTAAAAAGCCTGCACC
This sequence comes from Bradypus variegatus, assembly GCA_004027775.1. Taxonomy (NCBI): domain Eukaryota; kingdom Metazoa; phylum Chordata; class Mammalia; order Pilosa; family Bradypodidae; genus Bradypus; species Bradypus variegatus. Next base: position 8,098 of record PVKY010014348.1, on the reverse strand, counting down.
CCTTAGCCATCACCTCCTACCCTCCTCATTCCTCACCCCCAAACCCAGCCCCAGGAAACCACTAATATACTTTCTTTCAATTTGCCTATTCTGGACCTTTCCTATAAATAGGATTGTCTTATATGTGGTCCTTTGTGACTGGCTTCTTCCACTCAGCATCATGTTCAAGGTTAAGCCCTGTTGTAGTGTGGATCAGTGCTTTATTCCTTTTTGTTGCTGAATTACATCCCAGTGTAAGGATATTCTGTAGTTTGTTCACGCATTCAGCAGTTGATGGGCATGTGCTGTTTCCGCCTTTTGGCTATTATGGATATGCTGCTAGGAAGTGAGTGTCTGGATTGGTGTGAAGACAGGGGGCTTGTTAGGAAAGCAGCCCTGTGGGCCACTCCCCCAGAGTTCTGATTCAGTTTGCATGGGGAAGTGCCTGGGTATCTGCGTTCAACCAGCTCCCTGTGGGACCCAGAGGAAGGCATCTGCAGACCCTTGGAGAAGCACAGCTCTAGAATATCTTCTGGGTCACCCCCATCTTCATCCCTTGGCCTAGGGTCCCCAGAGTCCCATAGCCAGGTGAGGAGCTGGCTGGCTTTTGGCTCTGTCCTAAGCAGCCAGCTGTGCATTGGTGGCTTTAGGAGCTCAGCAGGTTCCATTCCCTCCTCCTTCATCCAGCCTGGAGGTGACACAGCTCAGTGACCCCCTTCAAAGTCTCCTTTATTGAGACTTCCTAGGATGGTACATTTTCAGATAGAAATATGACCAGTGACAGATTTTCCTTCTTCAAGAAAAAAACAAACAAACAAAAACCAGAAATGACTTTACAGAGGTGATATCCACCTAAAAATCAGTCTTTTGTTGTGTTGTGTTTTTATGCCTGAGAATAAAAGGATTATGGATCTGGCTCCCTGGATGGAGGATAAAATCTCCATCTATTGTAAGGATATATTGTAGGTCCTTGGAAGGATTTTCTGCTGGGGCTTCCTGAGTATGGAGGTATTGATATGATTTCTTCTCTCAAGGATACAACGCTGTTGGTCCTTCCTTTCAGCCAGTAAATTCTCAAGGCCCACAGAAATGATGTGTAGTGTTGAGCTGAACCCCATCTGTGCCACCCACTCACTCTCTCAGGGATCTTCTCCACCAGCCTTGTCAGTGTAGGTCAGTGGTTCACAACCAGGGGTGATTTTGCCCCCCAGGTGACAACTAGGTAATTTCACAGCTTGGAGGAGGTAGCAGTGTTATAGGCATCTCATGGGTGCAAAGGATGGCCCCCATGACAAAGAAAGATTCAGCCCAAAGTGTTAGTAGGGCAGAGTTTGAGGAACCTGGGGTCTGAGTTAGGCCATTTGGAAACCAGTTAAAGCTGCAGAGCTGAAGGCATGGGCAGCTGAGCAGTGCACAGCACAAAGAACTTGCCAACATGCTTTGTGCTGAGTATTTTACCCCTAGGAGATGTTAGGAGGATCCTGGAGGCTGGTCCCTAAGGGGAACACAGCTTGGGGTTTAGACACCTTCCCTCTAGCCTTAGGCCCCCTGCTTCCCTAATGGATCTCGGGCTGCCAGTCTCTAAGACTCCAAGTCAATTAGGAAGTCTGATGAGGTCAAAATCTGCATTGACTTAAGAGCAGAGTTGGAGTGGAGGTGGTGGAGCAGGAGGCTGAGGTGGGGCCTCTGCTGAACCAGGAGGCCTGGAGCTGGGGGTAGTTGGCCCAGGGGAGCATGCTTTGCCATGAAGCTGCCCACCTCTCCCTCTCCTGGCCCTGCCTCCGCCCTCTCACCAGCTGGGAGGCCCCTGGAACATCCTGTGGGAGCAGCATCCTCATAGAACCCTCCAGAGGCAGGAGCCAGCATGGACAGCCGTGTCAGGAGCCTGGTTTCTGGAACGAAACAGTTGAAATCAAACTCAGCTTGGTACTTTGCAGTGCTGTGTTGGGTAACTTACTTTACCGATCTGACTCTTAACCTTCCATCTAACAACAATAAGAGTACCTATTCATAAACAGAGAGGAGAAAATGAGGACAGTGGGTCAAGCACTGAGCCTAGCACCCTGCACATGGAAATCCTGAAATGCAGTTCCTGAGCTTTCTTTCCTACTCTGCATTTCTTACAAAGAATCCCCAGTGATTCTGAGCTGAGAACCACTGCACCACTGCACACAGCCTGCTTCTCACTCTTTTCCTGGTTCAGGCTTTTCTTTAGAATGTTCTCCCCACCACACATCATGCCGCCAACTCCTGTGCATCCTTTAAGACTAATTGACGGTGCCACCTCTTCCAGGAAGCCTTCCTGTGGTAATGAGGCTGGATGAGGTATCTCTTCTATGCACCTCTTGCCCCCCCACCTCCTGTAACCCACACTTTCCTTGTTATTCAAATGATTTGTTCCCCATAGACTGTGGGTATCAGAGGGAAGGAAACCACCTCTCTCTTTTCCCTCTCTCCCCAGGGCCTCGCTTAATGCTGAGGACACCAGAGGTGTTCAGCACAGGTGTTGAACCGGCCTGTCTCCATGGCAGCCCAGAGCCCCTCCCAGTCGTCCCCAGCTCAGCTCCATTTCACCTGCCGAGGGGCACAAGACCTCCATTGTCTGCTGGGGTGGACAGGAGTGGGGGTGCTGTCTTGGAAGGCGGGGCAGGGGCTAGGGCCCAGGCAGATGGAGACCCAGACAAAGCCCTCTTTAGGAGGGGATCCTGGCAGCCATACTGACAATGGACTGATTCAGAAGCCAGGATATCAAGGGAAGCCAATGCCAGGATGCCACGGGGACTTGGCAGGGCCCGGGGGTCGGGTGGAGGTGAGCAGTGGGTGAGAGGCACCAATGCTTGAGGCTTCCCACCTCCCCAGCACCAGGGGGCCCTGTTATTGAACCTCAGGCCCCTGGCCCCTGCCCCTGTCCATGGGAGCACCCGGGGATGAGAGCAGGGATGACTGGTCAGGGGCCTGGTACGTCCCACCGGGACTCAGGCAGGGCCCTTGGAGGTGAGTTTTATCTTCAGTTCAGCCTGAAACTTGAGCAGGGCTCGCGTTGCTAGCTTTGGGCTCTGGGATGGGAACTGGATCCTGGAGGAGGCTTAGTGGGCATTGGGGCGAAGGCCTTAGGGGGTGGGGGATGGGTGGGCACCCCAGCTAATAGCGCAGGCCCAGCTCACTATGGCCCCCCAACCTATGGCCACCTGGGAGGGGCCTCACTCCTTCCCTGCCAACAAATCACAACCCTGTCTGCCTAGAGCCCTCCCCTCTCCCTGGCTCACCCATTGGGGCTAGATGAGACTTCTGTGTGGGGCTCCCCATGTCAGGTTCTTGGGGAACCCCGCCTGTCTCCATCCTCCATTGAGAAGCCCAGAAGGAGGCTTGCTGGGGCCCCGAGGCTCTTGGGACCCCAAGAATGCCATCCCCCAGGACTGGGCTTCCCTAATCCCTGGAGCTGGATGGGGGTCGGTCCTGAGGGGCCTTGTAGAACCTGCATGGAGCTCAGCCTCGCTCTCAGGTCTGCTTCCTGCTGCCTGTCGCCAGCCTCTGCCCATTTGAGTGGCTGCCCCTCGTACCCTGTCTGTTCTCAAGCCCTTGGTGGGACTGTCGTGGCCCTGGCTCCCCTGCTGACCGTCTGACTGACTCCCTCTTGAGAGCGTGCCTTCTGCTGGGGCTGCTTCTCACTGTGCTGAGTTCACAGCGGGGGTGCAAGCGCCACTTGGGTCATGGGAGCAGTCGAGGGACTTGGCAGGAAACCCATAAAAGACCCCACTGTAGGACAAGGGCAAGTGGGGCAGGGATGGGGTGCGGCGTGGGACAGTTCAGTCTGCTGGGCCAGGGTACCAGCTCGGGATCCTAGCTATGTGATTTGTTGCCTCAGTTTCCCCACCTGAGGAGCATTTGTTTGAATTCAGGTAAAAGAGCTCAGTAGAGATTAGCTGTGGTTTTCCTGTGCTGGGAGCGGGGCTGGGATGGAAGGCTGCCCACTCCCTTCCTCCTACACCTCCCCCCAGACCCCAGAAGAGAAGGGGGCTGGCGAGGATCCCGCGCTGGTGGAGGCGCCCGTCTGGCACTCCACGTGGGGCCCACAGCCCCTGGGGGGGCCTCCCGCCTCATTAGAGTGGAGCACAGCAGCACTGCTGTCCCCTGGCTGTCTGGCACCAGCACCCCAGGGAACCTGGGCACTCCGAGCACAGCGCATTTACAAGTGCCAGCTGCCTCTCAGCAGACACCTGGGGGAGGCACCCTGGGGGGCAGGCAGGGGGTGCAGGGGGACCAAATCTGGGACATATTGAGGACTTTCTCTGCACAAGGGTGGCTTTGCTCCTCTTGACTTTATGGCAGAGTCTTGGGTGTCCCCCCACCTCAACCTCTGCTGTCCCCTGACTCAATCCCTGCTGTCCCCCCACTTCAAACCCTGCTGTCCCCCCATCTTGACCCCTGCTGTCCCCCTGAGCCCCATAAACAGTACTTAGGGTGTGCCTGGTCTGCCCAGCCCACCGCAGCCGCTGCCTCAGGGGTCTCCACAGCTCATAGGTGGTCAGTGCTGAGTCCCCATTTGACAGAGGAGGGGACTGAGCTCAGACAGGTTTAGGGGCTTATGCAGACCCCCACACAGATGCACACACAGCACGGCCGCCCCTGCCCTGAGGAGAGGGGAGCCCAAGCCCCGTCCTGCCTTCTTGCCATGGGCCCCCCAGGCTCTCCTTCCACCCCCACCTCAGGCTGAAGGCTGCCGGGGTCCCTGCTGCAGACAGCCAGTGACGAGGCCACCCGGGCCCTCCTCCCAGCCACCAGTGGGCTGTCCCCAAGCCAATCTGCTTCTTCAAACCTCTCAGACGCTTCCAGCAGCTCTTTGCCCCTCAGTCTTTGGAGGGCTGGGGGAGGTGGGGCCGGGCAGGGTCCGGATCCCACACGGCAGCAGGGAGGTGGGTAAAGCGTCTGTGGGCTTTGAGGCCGGATTCCTGGGTTTAGGCTCCCAGGCCCTCCACTTACTGGGCCTGATTCCTTACAGGGCCTGATTTCCTCATCTGTAAAGTGGGAGCAAGAGTTGTCTTATGGCCTGGACAGTGCAAGGGGTTAAGGAGTTTGTATAAGTACAGTGCTTAAAACAGGTCCTGGCACAAAATAAATGCTTAGTAAATGCCAGCGGCAGCTATTGCTGCTGCCCCTTTGGTAGAGCTGTGTAGGGTGCAGGGCATTGTAATCAGAGGTGGGTCCCCGGGGGCTGGGCCCACTGTCACAGGGGCGGCTGTTAGGGGGGCTTCTCTTTTGGACATCTGAGCACCCAGATGGGACACCTCCACTGAGGGTATTCGAGACCACGGGGGTGGGCTCCACAGCTTCCGGTCCCTTCCATTCCCCCACCCTACCCTGTCCCTCCAAGGTGCAGGGAGGGAGCTAGATGGGCTCTTCTCCTGGGTGTTGGCCCCTCCCCCGGGCCCTTTGCAGATGGTGGTTCTCATGGACCCCTTGGAAGACCCTGATGACATCCTGAGGGCACACCGCTCCCGAGAGAAGTCCTACCTGTTTGACGTGGCCTTTGACTTCACTGCCACCCAGGTGAGGGGGGGCCTGGGCCTGGGGATGTGTGGGAGCACCCTGGGCCCCTTGCCCCACTCCAGTGGAGGCCCCCAGCCTCCCCTCCGCCGCCTGCTCAGATCTGCACGCTCAGCTTTCCGCCCTACCCCACCCCCGTGTCCCTGGTGCCCATGTCTGTGCAGGGACACACTAGCCTCCTGCGTGGACTCACTGGGGTGATCTCCCTGATGTCCCCCCACATGGGCCCCCACACGCAGGGGGGCCCCTATTAGCCTGGAGGAAAGGAGCTTGGAGCCCATCTGGTGAGGGGCAGGTGGGGAATAGCCGCAGGGAAGCTGACACCCTCCTAGGGACCCCTGCCCTGCCCGCCTGCAGGATGTCCCCAGGAACAGGTGTAATGCGTCCTTGGGGGCTGGGGGCCAAGAGACGGGGCTGGGGACCAGGAGAGGCGCTTGGGAGAGGTGTCTCCGATGTCCTGAGCTCTGTTTCAGGTTGGCATCCTCCCATGGGGTGAGAGCAGAGATCTCCCCTCCCTCACTCCCCACCCCCACTTCTTTGGGGCGGGGGCCTTGGGCTCCAGAGACACAAACCTCTGCTGGCCCCCAGGCCCCTGACGGTCTCCTCTTCCCCGCAGGAGATGGTGTACCAGGCCACCACCAAGAGCCTCATCGGGGGCGTCATCTCAGGCTACAATGCCACTGTCTTTGCCTACGGCCCCACAGGTGGGGGGCAGACCGCAAGAGAGGACTGCAATGTTCCTGCTGGCCCCTCTGTCAGAGAACTAGCCAGGGCAAGAGTCTAGGGTAGATGACCCAAGCCCCCCTGGCCCAGGGCCTTCTGACCCAGAGCCCCAGGCCAAGGGCAGCTGCCTCCCGCCCCCCACCACCTCCCCAGCCCATCTGGGAGGACAGAGCAGATTTGTCAGGACCCCTGCCCAGCGAGGTCTCACTCCTGCCCCCCCCCCAACTGCTCACCCTAGGCTGCGGGAAAACCTACACCATGCTGGGCACGGACCATGAGCCGGGCATCTACATCCGGACCCTCAATGACCTCTTCTGTGCCATCGAGGAGACCAGCGATGACATGGAATACGAGGTGTCCATGTCCTACCTGGAGGTGAGCCCTGCGCCGGCTGCTGAGGCTTGGACAGGAGCCCCACAGGACTGGGCTGGCCCATCTCCCAGGCCCCAGGCTGCTGGGCAGTTTCTCGGGGTGCTCACCCCCCCCAATCACCCACACACATACGGTACCAAAATCCAAGACTCAGAGAGGTTTGGTAACTAGGTCAAAGTCACACAGTAAGTGAGGGAGTTGGGAGTCAAACTCAGGCTTCAAAGCCAGGCCCTGCCCACGGGGCCACACTCTGAAGCAGCCTTTTCAGTGGGCACGGAGCTCAGGCGCCCACTCGCACGTCAGACCAGCCCCCCTACCCCCATCATGGGCCCGTTCCTCAAGCAGCCCCCGTGTGCCCTGTATACACGGGACAGGTGAGAACATGCACATACACGTACAGACTTGAACCAGGGGCCTCCCCCTGCCCTCCCCAGTGGGAGTCCTTTCCCCCAAGCGGTGATGGGCCGGCAGGTGTGGGAGGACAAAGAGAAGCCCGAAGAGGCTAAAGAGCCAGTGGGCCAGACGCCATCTGGCTGCTGCCTCTCCAGCTCCCTGGGCAGCTGATAATCTCCTGGGTGACAGTGCAGGCAGGCATGCTGTTGACTCCGCCAGCAAGACTCGCTTTGGGGGGGAGGGCTTAAGCATTGCCTAGCAACAAGCAGGGTGGAGGGGTGATCTCTTAGGGGCTTCTTCACCCAGCCAGGGTGGTTGTGCCATCATCAGGTCCCAGAGGCTCTCTGCAAAGGGGCCACTTGGTTTTGACGCATCCTGTATCCTCGGCTCAGCTGGCCTGTCATTTCCCTGGGGACACTGAAGCCCCCACCCCACCCCACAGAAAGGCAGGGGGCCTTACCCCCTAATCAGGGTTTTTCTGAGAGGAGCCAGGGCACCTGTCCACTTCCCACTGGGGAGGGATGGGCTGCACCCTGCCCCTGCCCCTCCTCTTGTCCTATCAGATCTATAACGAGATGATCCGGGACCTGCTGAACCCCACCCTGGGGTACCTGGAGCTGAGGGAGGACTCCAAAGGGGCGGTCCAGGTGGCTGGAATCACCGAGGTGTCCACCATCAATGCCAAAGAGGCGAGTCTGGTGCCACCGGGGCTGTTGGAGGGAGCTGACAGCCCAGTGGGGCTGGGGACTGGAGCTGGGACAGACAACCCTGAGTGGCGTCAAGGGGAACCCACATCGGCCCCCATGCCCAGTGCACTGACCCTGGAGAGGGGGTGGCCAGGCAACGCCGCACCCCCCACAGAGGCACAGAGACCCCGACTCCGGGGAGGGGGGGCACCCTCCCCAGGCCCCTCAGCTTGCAGAGGCCAGCCCCGCCCCACCTGGCCCTGCAGGAAGCACTCCCACCCCGGGGGCACCTCCACTCTGCCCTGGCTCTGTGGAACAGCCCCAGGGACCCCCCAGAGTTGCCTCCCTCCCTCTCTGCCTTGCACCCAGATCATGCAGCTGCTGCTGAAGGGGAACCGGCA
>PVKY010014347.1:0-10595 GCA_004027775.1 Bradypus variegatus | reverse complement strand
TTGCGTTTCCTCTGCATGGCCCTGTCTCCGGACCCTCTCCCCGCTGCTCATGCAGGCTGTGGTGGCCCCCCGACTGTGGGGTGGGCAGACCCCAGAAGTCCCCACATGTCCGGCTGGCCCCCTCCCCACTGTGAACCCCAGCCTGCGTCCTGACACCTCCTGCCTCTAACACACTTTCCCCAAACAAAGCAAAACGGGCCAATGCAGCCTCCACATGAGCTGCAGCCCCGGAGGACACGAGGCCGTGCCCCGCTCTGAGCGCACTGGGGCGCCACTCGGGGGCAGGACAGGGTGAAGGAGGCACCCAGTGGTTGCCAGAGCCCAGTTGGCAGGCGCAGGGTGAGACGGAGGCCAGCGCACTGGGCAGTGCTGGGGAGACATGGCGGAGAAGCCACGGCTGCGGGTGACCGGAAACAGCCTGCGGGAAGGGAGGCCCGTCGGCCCCTCACCCCCAACTCAGAGGTGCTGGCAGCTTCCCGAGCAGGTGGGGTCTGACAGGCGCCCTCGCCCTGTGTTGCCTTCAGGGGGTTGGGGGACGAGAGGCCCGGCCTTAGCTCTCTGGAGGGGGGCTCCAGGCCGGCGCAGGGGACCCGCTGTGTGGGCTGCTGGACGACAGGCTCGCTGTCTGCAGCCTCCTGTCGGACACACCGGCTGCCTCAGCCCCCTCGGCTGTGACTCGGGGACAGTCTAGGCCACTCGGCCCCCCAGAACTTCGCCTCCTCCCCAGGGGAAGTAGGACCCCAAAGGGCCCCACCGCCAGGCACCATAACCGGAGCTGCGGGGATCACGGGGTCGGCGCAGGGAACGTGCCCGCGGGGGGCTAGCCCTACCTGCTGCCCAGGAAGCTCAGTGCCAGCTCGACCAGCTCGCCCTCCGCCTCCTCCTGGCTCAGGGTGGCGCCCGCGGCCCTCCAGGGCAGGGGGCTGTCGGGGCCCGGCGGGGCTGGGAAGTCCTGGAGGAAAGCGTCTAGGAAGGCCTGGGTGTCCTCGGGGCTGCTCGGCTGGGGGGCTGCAGAGGCCATGCTGGGAGCATGCCGGGCACCCGTGACTGGGCTGGGTGAGCACAATGCCGGCAGTCTTCTCCCTGCGGAGGAACGGGCAAGTCAGCCTGGGCACGGCAGTGGGCACAGGCCCCCCGATGACGGGGCCCCGCCCTGCAGGGCTCAGCATGAGGGGCTGGGTTTCTCCCCTGCATCTCTAAATGCCAATGCAGCTGGTGCCTGCCACAGAGGGCAGAGCCCCTCGAGAGTGCAACGAGATGTCACTCACGTGCACTGGGACGGTGACTATTAAAAACACAGGAGACAACCGGTGCTAGCGGGGACACGGAGAGACAGGACTTCGTGTACTGCTAGTGGGAATGCAGGATAGCGCAGCCGCTGCGGAAGAGTTTGGCAGCAACTCGGGAAGGTAAAAAACATAGAATAACCATGTGGCCTGGCAATCCCGCTTCCGGCGTTAACATCCAAAAGAAATGAGAACAGAGACTTGGAAAGAAATCTGCATGTGGCTGTTCGTTGGAGCGTTATTCATAACTGCTAAAAAACGGAACCAACCCAGGCGTCCGTCGGCAGATGAGGGATGGGTCAAGTGTGTTATATCCGCACAGTGGAAGATTATTCGGCTGAAAAAGAAGTGAAGTTCCACTAGGTGCTGGAACATGGATGAACACGGAAAGACACGAGTGAAATAAGCCAGATGCACAGGGATAAATATGCTGTAATTCTGCTTATAAGAAATGCTTAGGAAAGCAAAAAGTGATTATCAGGGGCAGGGGTGAGGAATGGGGAGTTTTTGTTCAACAGTTCAGAGTCTCTGTTTGGGGGGATGGAAAAGTTTTAGGGATGCAGAGTGGCGATGGGGCACGACACTGTATGTAACTAACGCCACTGAGTTACTTGAAGGTGGTTAAAATGGGAATTTCAGCTTGCGTACACGTCACCACGCTAAAAATATTTTTTAAAAAGTAAAGGAGGCAGGTCCTTTCTGGCCTCACAATTTGGGGGGACATGGTGAGCAGGAGAGGGGCGCTGGGGACAGGACGGCCCCCGGCTGCAGACCCCAATGCCCCCCCTCGTTCCAGCCTCTTGGGCTCTCCCTTCCCCGTACCCTCAGGATCACCCAGCCAAGTCCCAGCCTCCAGGCTCCACATCTCCACAGCAGCACCCTTGGGGTCTGGACCAACACCCCATTTTACAGAGGTGGACGCTGAGGCTCGGGGAGCACCAGCAGCTGGGAAACCTGTGCCCGTGGCTCTCCATCCTCCTTTCGAGCTGGTAAGAGGTGCGAGGGGCCTGGGGGTCCCACTTGCCCCCCAACTTCCCTCCTCCATTCTCCTCTCCTCTCCTCCCCAGAGAGGGGCTCCAGCTCTTCTCCCCTAGCCCAGAACCTTCTGTCCAACCCCACTCTGCAAACCAGACTCCACAGCTTTCTCCCCAACCCGCCCCACCCTCCACAGGACCCCATCGTAGGGGGGACCCCATCCCACCCACCCCAACGGCCAAGCCAGAAATGTGAGGGTCAGCTTGGTTGGTGCCGGGACCCCCAGCCCCCCAGCCCCAAGTCGGTCCTAGATCGCCTCCCTCCTAAGCTCCACAGGGATCACTTCACCCCAAATCCTCCCCCGGCACCCCTTCTGCTCTGCCTTGCTGTGGCCCAGCCCCCCCCAGGACGCAGCTGGCAAGGACTTTCTCATGTGCCAATCCGAGCACGTCACGTTCCCGCAGACATCCTCCAGGCCTGCACACCGGCCCCCTTCTCTCTCCATCCCCTCTTCTTCTTGGCGCCAGGCACCCTCAGGCCCACTCCAGAGAACCAGGCCATTCCCGGTCAGCTATGGGGGCACCGTCCGTGACTTTCTCCCCATGCCCAGGCTAGAAAGTGTTCCTCAGGGGTGAAGCTCGCGAGTGTACAATTTGGGGAAAGAACCAGCATTTCTTTAGGGTGACAAATCAGCTGCAGAGTCCCAGAGGCACCCTGTGTCCTAGGAGAGAGGATCTGGGGAGCAGTCTCATAGCCTTGAGGCCACGCAGGCTTCGATGAGCGACTAGAGAGGACACACAGGAGAGAATCTTCTGGAATCACCAGTCTCACAGTATCTACAGACTCTGCTTTCAGAGTTTACCAAAAGGGCAACTACAGACATGCATTTGGAATTAAAGGATGAAGAGAGCTTAAAATAAGGAGCAACAAAAGAGCTAACTGCCCACTAAAGAACACTGCCCAGGAAAGGGGTCTTATTAAGAATTAGGAAGTCAGTACAAGTCCTCTGTCAGGATAAAAATGAAGCACACAAAGAGGGAACGGGGGTGCAGAGGAGAGGGGCTGGGGTCCAGATGCCAAGGTAAACTCTAGTCTTTAGAGTTTGGAGAGGAAAGACAAAGGATGTGACAGTTAAAGTTTACGTGTTGACTTAGCTGGGTGATGGTATTTGGTCAAGCAAGCCCTGGCCTGATTAACATGAGGGCACTGCATGGACAGATTTGCATCTACAGTTAGCTGACTGCATCTACAATCCACAAAGGCAGTCACCCTCAGCCAAGGGGGGAAGGAGGCTCCTCATCCAGCCAGGTGGAAGTCTTAACAGCCACAACTGAGGATTTCAGACATCAGAAAGAATTCCTGCCTCTACTTCAGCCAGCCAGCTTCTCCTGGGAAATTCAACTTCACCTTCATTGGAATTTCCAGCTTGTGGTCTGCCCTATAGAATTCAGGCCCACCAATTCCACAGTCACATGGGCCAATTCCTATAAAAAATCTCTTTCGACACACATCTCCTGTCAGTTCCACTTCTCTGAAGAATCCTAATACATCACAAACATGGTAAATTAAAAAAACACAAAAGCTCTCTCCCGATAGAGACAAGAATCCTTAAAATAATTTTTTTAATGGACACACACAAATCACATAGAAATATGGGCACTTGCTCTTGAAGGTTACTGGGACAGACTTAAATCCACTGCCAACTCTCCCGTTTACTCAAGAGTAGAAGTCAAGGAAATGTGTGGCACAAGTTACAAAAGGTAAACCGTAGAAAGATTAAGAAAACAAAAGCCGAGGATGACAAATCAGTAACAGCAGCAGGAGGGACAGTTCCACCCATCAGCTGATCACCACAAAGCTAGGACGTGTGAGATGGAGAAATGAGGGAGGCAGGGGGAGCATGGACGGGGGAGAAGGTGAGGCTAGCAGAGCTGTAGACTGGAAATTAAGCCAAATAAAACGGAAGATGGCGTGACTGCCCCAGCCAGCCAGCTCGGAAGTCCTTGGGCGGAGAGAGGGGCCTGGTGATCCCCCGGAGCTCACGAACTGCCCTGGCTTCCTGTGGCTTATGGGATGGGAATCTGCGTCGGGCAGAGCTGCCGCCCAGCAGGCGCAGAGCCCAGAGCCGCAGCTTCGGTAAACGCTGCCCAGCTCCAGGGCAATTACAAGCGCAAAAACAAATACTGCACAGGCCTAGAAATCTCGAGCAATGCAAAATATGCTTGTGTACATTTCTGATTGGGATCCAAATAAAGTGAATCGAAGGGCCCATGGAACCTCCCAAGAAGACGCTGGCAGCCTGGCCCACAGCCTGCAGAGTGCAGGGTTCTAGAACCTTCTTCACCTGCGATCCCGCTTTGCTGGTGGTGTCTGTTGGGCATTTCGGAAAGCAGGTGCCTTGTTCCGGCCTCTCAGCCTTGGGGTGCCCTAAATACCTGGGCCTTCTTTTCCCTCAGGGTTGGAGGACCCTCTCCTCTGCTACCAAGACCTTCTCTGTAGACCTCATCTCGCTCTGGCCCTGCTCACGTGTGTCCGGCACGGGTCTCGCTGGTTGCCCAGTGCGTGGGGTCCGTGGGACGCGGAGCACAGAACATGCTCAGTACCAGGCACCACTGGCAAGTGCAGCGGGGATGGCCGGCTGGTCCTCAGGGCAGGCCCCAACTGCCCTTTTTTTTTGCCATAAGGGTGGGTTCCCCAGGAGCCATCTGGCTTCCAGGTCCCCAGCAGGCTTGTTTCTGCAATGCTCGGCTACGGTGAGGGGTGTGGAGAGGAAGCCCGGCATGGCTTTCCTTTTCCAGGGCTCAGCTGGGGTAAAGGACATGCATAATTTCCTTCCTGTCCCTTCCTTTATCGAACAAACTCACGAACTGTGATGCACAGAGGCCGAGAGGAGCCAAACAATCCCTGCCCTCGGGAGCTCAGGGCCTAGAGAGAAAGACATGCAGGGGGCCAGGGGGAGAAAGCCCTACCCAAGTGGTGGATGGGGAAGCAGAGGCCGCCCTGGGATGGATGGGGGGGACGCTGGGCTCCCCTGTCCACCCACCTTGAGCAGTCCGGGCAAGGCTGACCTGAGATGGGCCCCCTGACATCCCGGCCTTGCACTTCGCATCAGCCGGCAGCCACAGTGGCGGCAACAGCAGTGCCATCAGCTACTAAGCACATGTGGTCACTGCTCCGAGCACTTCCTGTATTCGCTTTAACCTCCCAACAACCGGGGTGGGAGACGACATCTGTTGCCACTACCTCCATCCTACACATGGGGCTGCGGTGACTTGTCCCCAGTGGTAGGGGATTCGCATCACATCGGGGAGCCTGACGCCGCAGCCCGACTCTCCCCACTGCCCACTCAAGACCTCGGGAAGTCGTGCTGACCCCCCTGCCCCACGCGGCTCCTGCTTTCATTTCTGCACTCACTGCTCCGATGCGGCCACTCGGCCTCGTCCCCTGCTCCTTCTCTGCTCTCCTGTTCCCTGGCTGACTTCCTCTGCCTTTGATTTGCCCCCGGATCTTTCTGATCCTCTGGAAATGGCCCTCTCCACATCTCGGGGGCGTCTCTGTGTCCCGTGACTCTGCACCGCTTTTCCTTGCACCTGACTTGACTGTGACTTGTACCTCTTGGGGAGCTTACCTCTGGCCTCTCGGGGTACCCCACAGAGCTCTGTGCACAGCGGGCAGCAAGCAAGCGTGAGGCATCAGGCAGCACCTCTAGAGAGTTCTACAAATGCATCTTGCGTAGAAGTTACAGCTTGCAAAGAGGTTTTGTCTGCCTCTCAGAACCACGCAGAGAGATAAATGTCATTACACCCAGGCTCAGACGGGATCAAGGAACTCAGATCATGCAGAGGAAGGGGCAGAGCTGGGACTCTTCGCCATGTCTGCCTCAGTTACCTGAAGAAAGGAGTGAGATCTGGCAGGAGGCCGGATCCGTGCAAATGAACTCAGGCTCAGCCTTACATCCCAAGCTCTGTGGAAATTCACTCCAGGGGGTGCCACAAGGAGTCGCACAGGGGGCCCTTGGGCAGGACTCCAGAAATCCACCCCCAGGGCCAGGGGCTGGGCAACTGGGCCCAAATCCCCAAATCCCCATGGGCAGGAATTTTCCCTGTTGCACAGAGAGATTAGGCATGTGCCCCAGGTCACACAGCCTCCCTCAGAGGCGTTCTTCTATCTGTACCTGGTCAATGAAGCTGCAGCACAGACACCTGCTTTAACTTCAACACAGGCCTTGGTGACACCTGGGGCCCGGCACGGGAGTGGGGGCACCTGGGGCAGTGAGGGGGGCTGGGGTGGGGGTCAAGGCAGTGGGCCAGGCCTGGAGGCTGCTGGGGGTGCAGAGGGGCTTCCTCCAGGAGCAGACGGGGGCGGCCGCTTCTCAGGCCCGATTCGGCCCCACTGGCACACCCCCAATCTGGCCCCCGACTCGGCCACGCCCCTGCCGGCCCAGGGAACCCCCAGTTCTGCGCTCCTGGCTCCCAGCTCCCCCACAATGCCCCCGCTCGCCGCACTCCCATCTCGCCCCCGTGCCCCAAGCGACCCTCGCCTCGGCCTCCTGGCCCCCCAATTCCGCCCCCTCGGGTTCCCCAGCACCCCGTTTCGGCCCCGGAACGCCTCGGGCCCCACCTGACCGCCGCCCCGGCCCCTGGAGACCCCCGCAGCCCCGCGCCCCCGGCCCCCTCACCCCCAGGTCGCGGGGTCCTCACCTGCCGCTCGGCCCCTGCGCGCCCCACGAGCTGCTCCCGGCGGACCCCGCCCACTTCCCGTCCCGCCGCCGCGCAGGCGCAGTCGGGCGGCGGGCGGATGGGCGGGGCCGGGCGTTCTGCTGCCCCCTGGCGGCCCCGCGGCGCGCGCCACCTGGAGGCTCTCGAGCTGCCTCGATGCTGCAACTTTGGGGATGGGGGGGCTCCCAAATCCCGAGCTCGCAGCGCCCGGAAATGCAGCCCCGGGCGCAGGGTCAGCAGCCGGTTCAGGGGCCGGGCAGGAACGCAGACCCGTGAGAAGGCCCGGCAAGTTAAAGCCGGGCGCCCATCATGTTTTAGGGGTTGCAGCCTATCACCCCAAAGCTAGCAGCTTCAAACAGCGTGCATGGATTATCTTACTGTTCTGGGGGTCAGGAGCCCGATGCGGGTCTGCAGGGCTTAGGAGCGAGGTGTCAGCAGGGCGCATTCCCTCCAGGAGGCTCTAGGGGAGGTCCAGTTATAAAACCTGCCCCTGGGGGCAAAGTGGACAAGCCAGGGTGGCTTTATTCGGGGGCTGCTAGGGCAGGGGAGGGGACTCGAACTCAGGTCCGTTGAAACAAAGGACATCTGGGTTCTTAAGGGCTGGGGGTGGGTGGGAAGGAAAGCACTGAAGATAGGAAGGGGGTTGGTGACTGGGGTGGGTGGGGAACTTACTGAGGGTGTCATTAGAGATGAGCACCCCTTGTTTGGGCGGGAATGCTCTCTTTTGCAGTAATTAGTCTGTAAGGGCTGAGAGACAGGAGAAGGGAGATAAGGAACCAGCTGTCTAGTTAGGGTCCGGTAAGTGGAAGAGGGGGAGATAGGGACAAGATTGACATTTAGAATAGTTAGGATCTGAAGCTATCTTTTTTTCCTTTTCTTTCCCCACCCCTCTGCAGTCTGAGTTATTTTTTCCTGCACTATTGAGCTGCAAGATTCCTTTCAGGGTAAATCAGGATGGGGAAGGAAGTGGGTTGGGGCATGAGAGGGGCAAGGCCAGCGGCTCCATCAAGAGAAGGAAAAGCAACCTCAGCCAGGGAGAGTCCGTTTCCTGGCCTTTTCCGGGTTCTGAAGGCCGCCCACATTCCTTGGCTTGTGGCCCCGTCGGCCATCTTCAAAGCCAAGTCTTTCTCGCACTGCCACCTCTGTTTCCTTCTTCTGATTCCCTCGTCCACTTTGTTTTTTTAAGAACAGTTGTAAGTTTACAGAAAAATCATGCAAAAAGTACCGAGTTCCCATATACTGCCGCCCCATGCTGTTTTCCCTATTACTAACATTTTGCATTAGCACTGTACATTTGCTGCAGTTGACAAAATATTATTATAATCAAACTATTAACAATAGCCAATAGTTTACCAGAGAGTTTGCTCTTTGTGTTTCTCTCCCACTTTTAAGGACTCTGATGATTACAGTGGACCCACCCGGATGATCCCGGATGATTTCCCTGTTTTATGGTCAACTGATTGGCAACCTTAATTCCACCTACATCCTCGATTCCCTTTTGCCACGTAACCTAATGTGATCACAAGTTCCAGGGGTTGGAGTACATGGAGTATAGACACATCAGGGGTGTGTGTGTGCATTTTTCTGCATATCCTAGAAGCCCACAAAAATGTTCCCTTTTGAAATCAGAAGGAATGAACTTCTAAGTCAAATAAAATGTTTTACTGTATAATATTAACATACTCATCTGTATACCAATGCATTTGTAAGGTATAAGTTTAAATATATGTGTATATATTTGCTCATGAAGGAAGGGGTCCTTGGAAGTCCTGCTGCTGCCCTGCCCGCCTGATCTTCAGTTCCACATGCCAGCCTTGTGCCCTTCCCAGATATGCAGGTCTTTGGGATGTTTCCTTAACAGGAGGTTTGGGGGAAGCCAGGAACCTAGAGACCTAGTGGCTGGCAGATGTGAAAGGAAATCATCTTTGTTGGGGAGGGTGTGTGCAAAGGCAGGACAAAGCTGAGCAGACAGAGCGGGGCTGGCAGAGACGCCAGGGGCAGAAGACACTCGCCCCACTCTTGCACACCCCTTCCTGTAGTGCCGTGTCCCCTCGAGGACCCTGAGCAAGGCTTGAGGCCACTTCTTACAACCTGAGTTCTTGGGCATCTTCCTTAGCTGGACCCGGGCCTCGGTTTCCTTACTGGAAACATGGGATGACAGCAACCACGTCTTGTAGATCATGATTATGTTTCTCAAAGTGAGCCCAGGGACCACCTCCATTAGAATGGCTGTGGGGGCGGGGTGGGGTGAAGTTTTCAAGAGGACGTTCTGGTGGGTTGGGTGACTGGGAAACACTGGGTGAGGCAAACAGGTTTATTTAGGGAAACTTCCCAAGCCTTAAAAGTTCCAGTGGGAAGTGTGCACCCTGGATGCTTCTGATCTGCCCTGTGCCCAGCCTGGGGGGCTGCGGTACCACGTCCTGCCTCCAGCAGCGGCCCAGGAGAGGGAAGGCAGAGGGCGCGTGGTCAGGGGCACTGTGGCCTCTGGGGCATTCTGTGACCCTTGCACCTGACCGGCTTCACGGGGCACTTGTGCAACACCCCCTCTGCACCCCATAAAGGTGCTGGCCTGACCCCGCAGCAGATGGTAAAGGCCTTGCTGGGGGCACAGGAATGGAACCAGGTCCCAGGAGGCAGCCAGTCCCGCTGAGATGGGAGCTGAGAAAGCGTGCAGAATTGGGGGTCAGGAGGGCTGAGCACCTGGGAGTGGGCAGGTGCAGGCCAAGGGGGTTCCCGAGAGAGGGGCAGAGAGGGACAGTGTCCCCTGCGACACCTGCCGGGTGCTCCGCTGCTGTCAGCCCCTTCCTCCCTGGAAACCGCAGTGGCATTGCCTGCTACTTGATGGTTTGCAGCAAAAGCACACGGGAAGCTGGAATCCGTGGGAACGCAGCCGCTGCCAGCTCAGTTTCCAGACTAGGCAATCTCCTTGAGGTGCTGTCAGTGGGGGGCCGGGCAGAGGAAGCCCCAGGGACGCGCTCCACCCTCTGACATCTTTGCACCTGGCTCCACAGCGAAAATGCAGAATGCGTTTTAATGGTCTCGGGTGGGTGGGAGTGTGGGCGGGGACGTCCCAAAGAGGGACCGCGCGAGGGTCTGCCGCCCTCACACGAAGTAGGCGGCCAGGGCTGACATCTTGTCCTTGGGCCGCCGCGGGGTGGGCTTGCCCACCGGCCGCCGCCCCCGGCCGCGGCCCCGGCCCTGCCTGCGCCCCGGGCCGCCGCGGTGCATGGGGTGGCAGGCGGCCGCGTGCTTCAGCTCCACCAGCTCCTGGAAGACCGGGTCGCAGAAGACGCAGCCCGTGTGCTGCGTCTCGTCGCCGGGCAGCGGGGACTTGGCCTTGTTGAAGTCCACGTCGAGCAGGGCGGCCTCGCAGGCCGCGCAGGTGTCGGGGGCCACGCGCACGCGGTGGGCGTTCTCGAAGCAGTGCGCCACCACGCTGCAGCGGTTGCAGGCCACCTTCCACTTGGGGCCCGACGTGGGGTCGAGCACCAGCACGCCGCTCTCGCACTCCACGCACTGCCCGATGCCCAGCATGCTCAGCGAGTGCGCGCAGCTGGGGTGTGTGCACTCGTTACAGCCCATGCCTGCGGGGACACACGCGTGAGCGGGGACGCGC
>PVKY010014346.1:0-10616 GCA_004027775.1 Bradypus variegatus | reverse complement strand
GCCCCGCCGCCCCGGGGACTCCCGACCCTAGCTGCCTTGCCGCGGGCGCGTCCGAACGGAGGCCGCCGCGGGCCTGCAGGTGGGCCCAGAACCCATCTAGGCCCGGCCAGTAAGGCCTTGCCCGGAACAGCAGCGGAGGGCGTGAGGCTAAGCATAGGCCCGGCCGTCACTTACCGGCGCCTCATGGTACCACGGCGCCCCAGTTCAGCCCTTGTGCTGATGATGAACCGCGCCCGGCAGCCTACAGCGTCCCTCCGATTCAGGGTGGGCCCACTTAGGGCCATTCAAACGCGGCCGCACGCGCGGCCCGCCGGGATACCTCCCCCAGAGGGCGCCTCGCAGGCTCCTCCCAACTTCCCTCTGCCTTGAGGGACGCGACCGGCGGGGCGGGGACGGAGATGCAGACGGAGACCGGTAGTGAAGGAGCGTGGCCACAGTGCCTCCTGGTGGCCACTGGTACGCACGGCAGCCTTGCTACAGCGCGGCAGTAATACTGTGCTATGGGAAATGAGGATGGAAAAGAGTCAGGGAATGACCCTGTGGTACAGACGACCTAGTGGAGAGAGCGTGACTTGGTGTTGTCCCAGGAAGTGCAATCTATTATAAAAATATGGTCTAGGGAGAGATTTATTCATACTCCATAGTATTTAAAACCATGGACTCCAGAGATATATGACCTTGGACAAGTCATGCAAACTCCTGTGTGCCTTGTTTTCCCCAACTGTAAAACGGGAGAATAAGAATAGTATCTGCCTCATAGGGTTGTTTTGTTCTAAGCACAGAATGCTTAGAAGACTATCTGTCACATGGTAAGCACTACATAATATAATTATTGGTTTTCTTCATTTTCTTTTTCTTTTCTTTCTTTTTTTAGTGCTAAACTCTGTGCTAAACTCTTAAGATAATAAGATACAGTCCCTGTCCTCAAGAAGCACGTTTAGTCTCCTTGGTAGGGAGAACACTAATAAATGAGATTATGATGTTAGGGTTGGGTCTGTCCCTGACATGATTTTGGAATAACTGAGGGTAATTCTCTTCATCTTAGTGGAAGTAGAGTCGACTCATTTTCAGAGTAAGCCACTGGTAAAGATTAACCAAATTATGATGGGAGCAAATCTGTCTTTTGTGGGCTTTTAAGCCTTTGTGGAAGCCATAAAACCAGTGCATTTGCTGCCCTCCCTCCTGTGTGGGATATGACACCCAGGGGTGTAAATACCCCTGGCAACGTGGAATATGACTCCCGGGGAGGAATCTAGACCCAGCATCGTGGGATGGAGAACATCTTCTTGACCAAAGGGGGATGTGAAAGGAAATGAAATAAGCTTCAGTGGCTGAGAGATTCCAAAAGGTCTGAGAGGTCACTCTGGTGGGCACTTTTACGTACAATATAGATAACCCTTTTAGGTTCTAATGAATTGGAATAGCTAGCAGTAAATACCTGAAACTAGCAAACTACAACCCAGAACCCTTGAATCTTGAAGACGATTGTATAAAAATGTAGCATATGAGGGGTGACAATGTGATTGGAAAGCCTCGTGGATCACACTCCCCTTTGTCCAGTGTATGGATGGATGAGTAGAAAAATGGGGGCCAAAAAAAGAAAAAAGCACCCAGTGTTCTTTTTTTTTTCTTTAATTGTTCTTTTTCACTTTAGTTTTTATTCTTATTACTTTTGTGTGTGTGGTAATGAAAATGTTCAAAAATTAATTTTGGTGATGGATGCACAGCTGTGTGGTAGTGCTGTGAACGACTGGTTGTATGCATTGTATGACTGCATGGTATGTGAATATATCTCAATAAAATTGAGTTATTAAAATAAAAAAAGCAGTGCATTTGATGGAATACTTTCTCATTGCAAACCTCTGTACGCTTGACTCACTTTTTCTGAACTCCTTTCAGAACTCTACAGGGCTTGCCTAAAGAACAGGCTGCTTAAGTTTGGTTCAACAATATTTTTGAGGGCCTATTAGGTACCAGGAAGACACTGTTCCAGGTGCTGGAGACAGCCTGAAGGAGCTCACAAGTGGCTTGGACAAACAGGGAAAGAGATCATTCCCATACATTGTAGTGGGAATTCAGAGCAATGGGAGGCCAATCAGATAACTAATCAGAGCTAAGATGTCATTAAGCAATAATAACTTAATGAATTTTTCCTCCCTAATAACAGGGTCCTTACATAATCCAAAAAATTAAGTAATGGTAGAATTTTGGTCAGCACTTTGGGCTGGTGGGAGAACTATTTTTACGATATATTTTGTATAGCAATGCCTTTGAGAGCCTCTCAGATTGTACCAAACACAAGCCCCAGAGGTGTATGGGGCCACACCTGTTAACAGGTGGGACTGTTGAGAGAGTCCAGCAGGCTGAGTGCATATAGGGAGTAGGAGCCCTGGGTTCCAGGGGTGTGCAATGCAGGACATTCCTTGAGTATAACTCAAGGACTTCCCCTAAGAAGGTGTATTGTTTTAAAGAAAATAAAAACTCACATGGGTGAAGTCACTTTCCCTTAAACCACTTCTTCATTACCATCATCATAAACAAGAATTTCTTGATGATCTACTATGTAAAAGGCATTGTGCTGGGCTCTCATTAGGAGAAGAGGGTGAAAAGAATGTAAGACATGGTCCTTACCCTCAAGAGAGGCTGGATGATGAGCAAAGACAAATTAACGGAGTTCTGGGCTCTTAGGGAATTTGCTTTTAACATAGAAGAATCCCAGTTAACACTAGGCCCCGGGTTGCCTGAAGGCCAAAGCAGAACTTCAATGTTCTAATTTCTGGAGCTTCTTAAGGCACAGAGGCTTGGACAGGTTGGTCTCCACATATTCTGAGGCTTACACCAGTGATAAGTGGTCTGCCAGACTTCATGTGGCTGCAGAATATAATGTAATTTAAGGTGAAAAAAATATTAAACACTGCCTTCATAATGGTACTTTAGAAATAGGTACAAGAATTACCATTTTAGTGATGAAAATGCAGGTCATTTTTCTTCACTGACACTTTTTTATCATTAATGTTGAATTTTTTTCCCTTGGTGCTCCATAATTAAAAAAACATTCAGTATACGTATTTTTATTATTCCTGCACCAGTCTTTGTGTGCAAAAAGATGGTTCGCTACTAGCCTTCATAGTAGGCAGCCTTTTGAAGTGTTTACCCTTTGGCCAGTTCTTCATTTCTTCCTTCTGACTACCTTAATATTCCTTCCATGTAAGTGAAGAGGCAGCTAAGTTAAACTTTCTGCCCCACACCCCCTTCTAAAAGGGCCATCATTCAGGGACGGTGTGTCGAGTAACCTGACCCATAAACCTGACATGAGAAAAGAACCTTCATGCAAAGCTGTATGTAAACTCCTGAGTGGTGAGTCAGGGGAGATATCTTGGAGGAAAGTTTGAGCTGGGCCTCACAGGCTAGACAGGATTTTGAAAGGTAGGGTGTTCCAAGCAGAGAGGAGGGAGTGCAATGTGAATTCCAGGACCACTGTTTATCCTGATTTGACTGGAGTGGAGAGAGCTTTGGAGAGTAGTCAGGATCCAAGGCTAAAAATTTAAGTCTGAGTTTGTAAAGATCTCAAGTTATCAAGCAAAGGACTGCAGAGTTTATCCTGTAGGTACTGAGGAGACAGTAAATGTTGTTGAGAAGAAAAGAATGTTAGAAGAATTAATCTGTCACCAGAATACAGGGTGGCTAGCAGGAGAAAGGCAGGGTTAGCAGCAAGAAACTCAGCTGTGAAAGTGCTGTATTATTTCAGGCCAGAGGTGCTGGACCAATAGAGGGCAATACTTGAAGAGACCCAAAGACAGTAATAGCTTTTCCATATGTAACTATGTGTCGGTTTGAATGTATTATGTCCCCCAGAAAAAGCCATATTCTTTGATGCAATCTTGTGGGTCAGACATATTAACAGGGATTAAGTTGGAACATTTGGATTAGGTTGTTTGCATGGAAATACGCCCCACCCAACCGGAGGTGATAACTCAGATGAGATATTTCCATGGAGGCATGGCCCCACCCATTCAGGGTGGGCCTTGATCAGTGGAGTCATATAAATGAGCTGATGGGCTGAGGGAACTCAGTGCAGCTGTGAGTGATGTTTTGAAGAGGTGCTACAGCAAAGAGGATACCTGGAAGAAAGCACAGGAGCTGCAGATGAGAGACAGTTTGAAGATGGCTGTTGAAAGCAGACTCTTGCTCCGGAGAAGCTGAGAGAGGACAAATATCCCAAGTGCAACTAAGAGTGACATTTTTGGGAACTGCAGCCTAGAGAGGAACATCCTGGGAGACAGCCATTTTGAAACCAGAACTTTGGAGCAGACGCCAGCCACGTGCCTTCCCAGCTAACAGAGGTTTTCCGGACACTATTGGCCATCCTCCAGTAAAGGTACCTGATTGCTGATGTGTTACCTTGGACACTTTATGGCCTAAAGACTGTGACTGTGTAACCAAATAAACCCTCTTTTATAAAAGCCAATCCATCTCTGGTGTTTTGCATCCCAGCAGCATTAGCAAACTAGAACAGATTTTGGTACCAAGAGTGGGGTGCTTTTGCTGCTGAGTTTGCAAACACCAAACATGTTGGAATGGCTTTTTAAATAGATAAGGGGAAGATTCTGGAAGAATTGTGAGGAGCTTGATAGAAAAGGCCTAAATTGCTTTGAAACAACTGTTTGTGGAAATATGGACTCTAAAGATACTTCTGACGAGGCCTTGAATGGAAATGATGAATGTGTTGTTGGTAACTGGAAGAAAGGTGAACCCTGTTTTAAAATGGCAGAGAATTTGGCAAAATTGATTCCTGGTGTCAGATGGAAGGAAGAAGTTGAAAGCGATGACCTGGAATATTTAGCTGATGAGATCTCCAAGCAAAATATAGAGGAAGTGGCCTGGCTTTTACTTGCAGCTTATAGTAAAATGTGAGAGGACAGAGATAAGCTAAGAAAGGAACTCTTGGTTTCAAAGAAACCAGAAATTGGTGGCCTGAAAAACTCTGGGCTTCCAGGGAGGGAAATCCCAGAAGCTACAGCCCAATGTGAGGATGCAACCAAATATGGAACCCAGCCACCATTTCAGTATAAGCCAAGATTGGAAAAGGAGTTAAGCAGAAAGGATTTGTGGAAAGTCCTGTTGTCTGATGGCTTTGACCCCTGTGTGCTTCATGTGAAGCCAACAGAATTTTTGTGAGATCTTTATAGACAGAGCCGCTGCTGGTCTGGACTAGAGGGGATTGACAAGAAACAAATACAAGGGAAAATTTCTTCAAAGACAGAGCCATGGAGGTTGAGGTCTGGAGTCGAGAGGCCTTGGGCTGGGAGACCAGGGCAGCCCACATGCATGGAAAGGATGAGTTTACCCCAGAGGTCGAGGGTGGGCCTTCTGCCTCGATGCTCTGGAAGAGTTTTGCCACCCCAGGACCCAAAGAAGGTGGAACACATTCCTAGGGGAATGGGGAGAGCCTGGCTGCCACCCCACTGTTCTGAAAGGGTTGAGCGTGTGCCCCGGAGATGGAAGGGAATCTGGGTGCTGCCCCAATGTTTGAGGAGAGTGGGGCCAAGAAGGCGGTCTCCCACATGTGTGGATATGTTGGAGAATTTACACGAGCATTTGAAGAAAGGGCTGTCGAAAGGGCCCTTAGTAAGGGTTAGACTTCCACTCTCTCAAGCCCCAAGGATGCAACGTCATTCCGTAAATGACTCTCAGACTTTAAAATCTAATGGAGTTTGTCCTGTGGGTTTTAGGAACTATTTTGGGCCTGTTAACCCTGTTTTCCTTACTCTTTCTCCTTATGGCAATGGGAATGTTTATCCTATGAATGTCCCTCCTTTGTATACTGTAAGTACATAACTTGTTCTAAGTTCACAGATCCATGGCTAAAGGAAAATTATGCCTTAGGACTGACCACACTTATAATTGATTTTGATGGAATCTTGTACTTAACTCTTGTTACTGAAAAGATTTCAGTTTTTGTGATATTGTGATGGGATGAATGTATTTTGTATTTGGAAAGAATATGTTTTTCTGGGGTCCAGGGGGTGGAATGTGAACATTCTACATACATTATTCAACCTCAGTACTTGTGGAAACTTCCAGCCAGGAGACTCTGGCAGTTAAGGTGAGATATCAATTCCTTTTTTTTTTCCTGCTTCTTCCTTCCCCACCTTCTGTGCAGACTGAGGAAGGAGGTAATGGCAGCAGGAGACATTTCATATAAAATAGAAGCAGCAGAAATGAACCAATTTTGTTCTGGTTTACACGATTCATGATTATTTCAACCACCATCACAATACAATCCTCAATGGCACAAGCAGCAGGGCTTTTTTTGCTTGTTTCTTGTTTTTTTTTCCCTTGGGCTGTGTGTGTGTGGAGTGTGGGAATGATATGGGCAAGTTTAGTAGGGCATCCTCCTGTTAAGACAGTTTGCTACAACGTAACTCTTATACCACTATAGCTAGGAAGCAGATGATCCAAAAACATTTATGACTAGGACAATATTTGATATTCGTAGACTTTCAAATTTGAATCCCAAGAGATCACATTTTTCCTCTCCCAAGTACATTTTCTGCAGTTAAGATATGCTGTCACCAAGTGGTAGATGGTAGGGAGCAGCAAAAGTGGAAACGACACTAGCATTGGAGCAATGCTCATCTCTATTGAGGGCCTAGATCACTGCCTTTTTGTCCTTTCTGCACCATTTTTACCTTATCTTCACAATTTAATAATAACTCTCAGAGGATGTTGTAAAATGGGTTAGCTTATATAAAACACCTAAACATTCTTAGAAATGTAAATAGGGCCTATTTGAACTTATCAAGATTTAAGCTCCCCTTTGTAGGTAAGCAATCTTGATTGTATGACTCTCCTACAGAACTGTGTTGACAAGTAGCCAAGTTGTTCATAGCAACATTTTTTGAAATAGTGAAAAATAGGAACAACCTAAATGTCCATCAATTGGATACTAGTTAACTAAATTATATGTCCATGCCATGTACTTGGCAGACTTGGAAAAGAATGAGACAGATCTTAGTGACAGACTTGGAAGACATCCAAAATAGATTAAGTGAAAAAAGCAAGTCATGGACAGTGTGTTTAGTATATCACGTTACCATTTATATAAAACATGCCTACAAATCAAACAACCCTACATCAATGTATATGTTTTAAGGGATGACTTTAGTTTGCCTTTCAAGTACTAAAAGGTACCTATTATTCTCTTCAACTCGTCCCAAACCCACTTCATCCTCCTTCTACAAAGCTCAGGTTATAAAACAGTGCTTTATATCTGATCAGAGGCTTTTAAAAATCAGCACATAGGAAAAAATGTCCATAGGATCTGGCTTGGTCATTCAGACAACTGATGGAGAGACAGTTTACCCCACTTCCAAGATAGCTGAAATTAATCATCAGAATGAATTCAGAGTAACCAAGCTTGAAGAGACCTGTTTGGCCATCAGTAACCTATCATTATGACTCATGCTGACTGTCATTCTCATCTTTTAATGAGATCTGTGGGAATGGCAATCCTCCCAGCTTTCTAAGCAAAGTGCTGGAAGGAAGCACTATAATGGGAACTTGTGAAACTCTGAATTACACAACAGCCCTCCTGCAATGAAAAAAATGAAAAAAGGCCAGAATGATTTCACTAATCAACATCTTCTCCCAATACCATACTACTAGCTCATGTCACTGCTGACAGGGATACTTCATGACACTGCAGAGCCACGAACCAGAAATTGAAAATTTTGTCCTCCATGCAGAAATGATGTAGTAACATGCCAATAACTAGCAAGGAAGGTGTTACCAAAAAATCTTTTTTTTCCATTCAAGAGGTTGGAAATGGAAACAAAGATAAATGGAGATGGCGGAGGAGGCAGCCTTAGCGGCTCCGAGCCCTCGGGGCCGTGCGGACGGGGAGGATGCACACCCACCCGAGGAACCGATGGTGGAAATGGGGAGAGATGACCAGGAGTTCGAATGCCAGGAACTGCTCGAGTGCCCAGTGCAGTGGGACCATCCGAGGGGGAGGAAGACGCGGGCCTGGTGGCCGAGGCTGAAGCCGTGGCTGCCGCCTGGATGCTCGACTTCCTCTGCCTCTCTCTTTGCCGGGCCTTCTGCGACGGCCGCTCCGAGGACTTCCATCGGACGTGCGACAGCGCCGAAGCTATTATTCATGGACTGTCCAGTCTAACAACTTACCAGTTGAGAACGATATATATTTGTCAGTTTTTGACAAGAATTGCAGCAGGAAAAACTCCTGATGCACAGTTTGAAAGTGATGAACGAATTACACCCTTGGAATCAGCACTGAATATTTGGGCTTCAACTGAAAAGGAACATGACAAACTTCATGAAGAAATACAGAATTTAATTAAAATTCAGGCTACAGCTGTTTGTATGGAAAACGGCAATTTTAAGGAAGCAGAAGAAGTCTTTGAAAGGATATTTGGTGACCCAAATTCTTACATGCCTTTAAAAAGGAAATTGCTTATGATAATCTCTCAGAAAGATACATTCCATTCTGTTTTTCAACACTTCAGCTATAACCACATGATGGAGAAAATTAAGAGTTACGTGAATTTTGTGCTAAGTGAAAAGTCATCAGCTTTTCTAATGAAGGCAGCAGCAAAAGTAGAGGAAAGTAAAAGATCAAGAACAGTAACTGCTCAAGATAAACCTAATGGTAATAATAACGAAACGGAAACCAAAGCTAATTTGTATATAAGAAAAAGTGTTAGTGACACACAGTCTGCAGTAACTGAATCCTCAGAGGGTACAGTATCCTTCTTGAGGTCTCACAAGAATCTCTTCTTATCTAAGTTTAAACATGTAACCCAACAATAAGATAAGAAAGAGGAAAGAGCAGGAACTCTTCAAAGTAGAAGAAAGAAAGAAGAAACCGGTAGAAGAGACCCTGGAAGCAAGAAACTTCATGTCTTAAACAATCAACCAGTATCTCCTGAAAAACATCGATCTACGAAAAAACAGGCATGGCTTTGGGAAGAAGACAAGAATCTGCGATCTGGTGTGAAGAAATATGGAGAGGGAAACTGGTCTAAAATATTATTACATTTTAAATTCAAGAACCGAACAAGTGTCATGCTAAAAGATAGATGGAGGACTATGAAGAAATTAAAACTGATTTGTTCAGACAGTGATGACTGAATCTATTTGCAAAAGTTTGACAAGAAACTATTTTATCTCTACGTTTGTTTTAAACTTGCTAGTCATTGATGTATCTTAATATTTTTGTTTGAAAGCATTATAGTTGTTTTCTATAAAACAAAGTCTTTGATTCATTTGAGGATTTGTACTATAAGAATAGCATTATGTGACATCATTGTATTCTTAAGAACTTATTTATCTCGATAAAATTGTTCAGTCCTACCACATTCAGTACTCCTACCCACAAATCTTAGTCTGATAAAAAAACAGATGAAAACATGGAAAAAAATATTTCTACTAATCTATTCTGATACTGTAGGCTGACCTCATGTCTGTAACACACACATATAAATGATTTTCCATCAGTGAAAGTACCTTTGGCATAAGAGGTAATTACTTGACTTAAGGCTTTAATATGTTACTTAATTACCAAGACATCTGTTTATAGAATAAATGTATATACAAGGTAATCTATGAATTACATTGTACTTAAATTTTCATCTAAAGAGAAAAACTTGAAAATTAATACCCATAGGACAGAACTTATACTCTATAAGCATGAATAGCTTCATGTCTCAAGTACATTTTGAGTTCTATTCTGGTGTTAAAATTTTGACAAATATGATTTTGAATAAAGTTTCTTTATAATCTGGAGCCATAAACATCAGATTCTCTGATACTTTGATTTAATAAACTAATACTGAGCCTAAATAGTATTCTGGAAATGCTTAAATTGGTATTAACCACAATGATTTTAGCATCTATAATAAATATTATATAGATGAGACCATACATAATCTTAGGAAATTTTGAGTTTTCACCAACATTTTATTCATTAGAGGATTTAGTCGAAAGAATAACAGAATTTAGCATCTGTAGTTAAATGCACCTTATTTAGAAAGTGAGTGAATATATTATCTATAATTTAGAGTATTTAAGTATTTGTGTAAAAAAAAGAATGCTAGTATTTTATACTCTATATTCCATTTCCTATCACAAGTTTCATATATTACTTACCATTGCCCCTGAATTTATATTGTCCTACACATATAGTAAACAGAAATGTGGATAATTACCACAGGCTTCCCAAGTCACTATCCTATTACACCACTACTGTATGCTTCCTGACTCACTCTGTGCTCTTAAGCCCCTAGTGTTCATCACAGGCATTTGACAATATTGCGAAAGCTGGCATGAGTCAAGATGAACTTGTAGGCTAACCTCCTTTCCTTCCAAACACATAAATCATCAAGTCTAAGTTGTCATTAATGGAAAAATACATCATCATTTTTTGTAGCACTAAAACAGAATAATCACTATCAATTATGTAGTGTGGTGCTTTCTTATTTAGAATTTCATTTTTTATATAAAAAGTTATTTTAGATTTATTTAAATAAATTTTTAATCTATAACTTTTGTGGACAGATAAAAAGGAAATTATAAGCAAAATAAATCTCTGTTCC
>PVKY010014345.1:0-10634 GCA_004027775.1 Bradypus variegatus | reverse complement strand
CCCCCTCACCTCCCCTGGAGGCTGCAGGCCCTGACCCAGCTGGTGACACTGCTGAGGTTGTTTCCCTCTTCCTTGGGGATGAGCTGAGCAAAGCAAACAACTCCCAAATTGTAGTGGCTTCGAACAACCCAGGTGATTTGTAGCCTGCACTGTGTGTCCTGTGTGGGTGAGCCCAGACCCTCATGGGGTCCCCGGCTGAAACAGGCTCCTTGGGCACCCAGGGTGGGAAGTGAATGGCTTACTAGAACTGGCCCTCAAAGCATTTGCCCAAGAGTGACACATGCCCTCGTGTGGCTGCAAGCAAAGGGTCAGCCTCCATCCAAGCCCGGACGATGTGCCCAAAGGCCCCTGTGACTCCCTCAGGTAGCAGTGTGGCCTCAGGAAAAGGGGTACAGTACAGGCATATGGGTACGGGGGTACAGATGGACAAGCACAGGTGGGCAGGTACAGGTACACACTGGGCATCCTTGTACACAGCCACACTTGAGGCCCTCCAGTTAGACACAGACAAATCACGTTTGATTTTGCCTTTCTTGCTACAGCTTACAAGGAACGCGTCATCTTCTAATGTGACATAGAGTTCCCACAGGGCCTACCCTTAAACAAAAGGAAGAAAAGAGTCCCTGTAGCTTTAAGATGTACCATGAACACTTTGGGGACCTGCCCTGTCTTCTGGGCTTTTTCTATTCTCACATCTGTAGCCAATTTTGGGAGCCCCCTTCCTTCAAGGGTACAACCCCCATTTCCCCGGTGGTGCCAGGGGCCATCTCTGTTTTGCCACAGTTGATAAGACAGGATGGGAGCAACCGAACTAACCCAATGGCTAAGCGTCCCCTGAGATCCTTGTCTTCCTCTAGGGAAGACAACCCTGTGAGCCCCAGCTGGGCCCGGGCCACCCAGCAGAGGCCACCTGTCACGGCCCTCCTTGCGGTTGGGGGTCACGAGGATCAACAGCAGGGCGGGCGGAAGCAATGCCAACTTCTGAGCAGGCCCTTAAATCGGAGCAGCTGGCTCAGGGCTTGCTCCTCCCTGCCCTGCCGGCCGAGAAGCAGCAACACCGGGGGCAGCCACCTGGGGCCGGAGGTAGAGCCCCAGGCAGGAGACACGGAGCCCGCTGGGTGCCCAAGGTGGCCGGTTAGCCACCTGAGGGCTGGCAGGGAGAGAGATGCCAACGCCCGGCTTCTTGAAGCCCCTTTGTTCTCTTAGTCTCTCTGCTACAGGAGCTTTACCTGTACCTGGTGCACTAAGCCAATCAGATGATCTCCCTGGGACTCGGGGACCAGAGGCAGACGGGAGGGAGGGACCTTGAGCGGAGGCCGTGCGGACTCAGGAGACGTGCTCTGCCGGGCAGTGGAGGGAAGGGGACAGGCTTCTGGGTCTCTGCCATGGGCTCCTTAGCCCTGGGCCCAGCGGGTGCCCTGGGCAGCTCCTGCCATGGTGGGACCTGCCCCTGGCATGGCAGACCCTGTGCCAGCCCCCCACATCCGTGCCTGGGGGGCCCCCACCTCCCATCAGAGCTCAGCTCCCTACTGAGAGTCCCGGGGTGGGTACACGCCCTCTCCTCTCTGCAGCCCCTCAACCCTCCCACCTGCCTCGGGAGCCCTGGGCAGGTAGGCTCAGGTATGACTGACCACCCACCTCCCCTCTGCGCCGCCTCCTCTCTCCAGCTCCATCACCCACTGGAGCCCGAAGGGGGCTGTCCCTTACTTACCTGTCCACCAGGGCCTTTCTTTAGGTAAAATCCCACAGTGTGGTCCACCAAGCCTGACCCGTGGCATGTTAGAAGTTAAAGGAATTTGGAAAGTCCTTCTGCTCTTACAAAGCCCAGATCCTACGCCCCTTGTCTTGCAGTGACTGTCGGAACTGGGGTTCCTGTCTTCTGGCCACGGTAATCCTAAAACCCACCCTTCCGCCCTCCCAGGTGCGTGGCTGCCCCCGCTGCCCGGGAGCAGGTCTTCTGTGTGCACGGGGATCACGGGGAAAAGAGCACGCGTGTCTCCAAAACGCTGGCCCACTGCATGTGGTCATGAGCTCATTAGAAAGGAAAAACACATTTAAACTTTTTATTACTGTTTAGTAGGAAACTGATAATATTTATGTGTTCATTTGTAGAAAAACTAGGAAAATCCAGACAAAGCAAAAATAAAGACAAAAATTAAAGCATGCACAATTCCTTCTAAACACTAACTGGGTAATCTAAATACCGAGTGGATAATTGGGCATCCACGGGGCAAGGCCTGGGTCAACAGTTGTGAACAAAGCTGGTGCCGGTGAAGGAAAATTGGTGCCTCTTCTAGAGAAGGGGCAGTTAGATTCTGACGGACGGTTGGATTCTGATACCTGTGGGGAAGGGAACAGGGAGCCCATTGCAGATCGAAGCAGCAGGCTCAGGCCCCCAGGGACATACCACTCACCCACTGCTCCCCAGTTTCACCTCCCGACCTTGGCCTAGAGCAGGCACTGCAGAAACACATGTTAAATGCTTCAATGTGAACAACCGTGAGCATTTGAGAATACATCCTAGAGGTGCGTGCGTACACGCATGTGTGTGTATAAAACGAGGTCATACTATGTATACTGTTTTATACTGTTTTATAACCTGCACTTTTATTTAACCTTCTTTTGTGGACATTTTTCTTTGTAACTATATAAATAAATGTCCAACATCATTCTAATGCGCAGCACTGATGGTATAGATGGTTTTATTTATTTGTTCATTTCCCTATTTGGGAGCACACAGTTTGTTTCCGATATTTCAGCTATTATTATTATTTATAATTCCTGTAAGGACCATCCTGGTAAATGCCTGGCACATAATAGGTGCTTAATAAATATTTCTTGGCCAGCTGGTTGAAATCTACCTTTGTACACTTAATTACCTCCATAGGCTAAATTCCCAGCAGTGAGACTGCCGGCGGAGAAGGCATCTTTTCAGAGCTTTCGATCCTGTTTTCCAGTTGCCCGCCCCGGGGAAGGCGATGCCTCTGCCTGCAGAATGGGGGCTGGGTTCCCACTGCCCATCGTGGTTACTCTTTCTTCTTCTCCGTCTCCTCCTCCTCCTGCAATGCAGGCACTCCAAGAAGTGAAAAATGCTTTATTTGCCCTGCTTTGTTTGGCTTTTTTCATTTCTTCTTTTCTGAGATCATTTGTGCCTTTTATTCTTTTTCCTTCTATTTAAGTATTTAGGAATTTTTCTTATTAATTCAAGAAATGAAGAATGCCAGCTCCTTTGTCTTTCACCTCTACTGCAGCTACTTTTCCCCACCTGGCACAAACTTTTTCCAGTATGAAACTCCAGGAGAGGTTTGCAGTGTGAGTCTTTGCATAAGGGACATGGGGTGACATAATGGGCACAAATGTCTTTTATTGCAGTTTTCAAATGATATAGATACACTCTTCAGATGACCATTTGTTATGCCGACCCTCTATAAAGTCCAGAGGTATAATACTAAATCATAAATAAGTGAAGACATTTTTATAAGAAGCAAAGACATTGTAGTCTGTGTACATGGCTTTTTCCCCACATTTTTTAGAATTATAAAAGTAATGCACACTCAAAGTGAAAATATGAGAGCAGTGCAGACTGATACTAGCGGAAAAAGAAGTTTCCCACCTCTGGTCCCGCTCTTGGGAGAAAACCATTTTAACAGTTATGTTTTCAGATCTTGTTACCACCATCATTCTAAATAAAATACTATTACTCCTGGCTTCTGGATTTATTAATCTTAAACAATCTCTTTTTGACTTCCTGGGATGAAAGAGAAGTTTAAGTCATTTCTACCTGCTAAACGCTTCCGTTAATCTTGCTAGTTGTAGTTGTTGTAGCTCACACATTTTTTTCATTAATAACCTGGAGTCCTGGGCCTGCCCCTGTTCCTGCGCCACCTGCCTTGACCACATCCCGTGACCCCCTCCAGGGCAGCTGAAGCAGGAGTCCTCAGCTCGGCGACGGCTCCCAGTCGACCTGGGCCACCGAGGCCCTGCCTTCCACATCGCCCGGATTTCAATTTCTCAACAAAAGGTAGCGAGCACCTGCCGTGGGCCACACACTGTTTAGACACTTGTGGGCACAGCAAGGAGACAAAACCCCTCTTCTTCCGAGGATGTGGGGAAACAGGCTCTGTCACTGCTGGGGGGTATGTACAGTGGCGCTGCCACTCGGGACGGCAGTCTGATGGTTCCTCGGGAAGCTGAGCATCGAATCGCCATATGACCTGATAGTCCTGCTACTGGGTATAAACCCAGGAGAACTGGAAGCAGGGACTGCAGCAGACATTTGCACGCCGACGTTCATAGTGGCATTAGTCACAATCGCCAGAAGATAGGCGCAACCCAGGTGTCCATTGACCAATGAAAGGATAAACAAAATGTGGTGCATACGTAAGATGGAATATTATTCAGCCATAAAAAGGAATGAAGTCCTGACGCGCGCGACAACATGGGTGGACCTTAAACATCACATTGAATGAAATAAGCCAGACACAAAAGGACAAATATTGTATGATCTCACTGATAGGAACTAATTGTAATAAGCAAACTCAAAGAGTTACACTTGAGAATACAGGTTACCAGCAGATGGACTGGGGGTAACAAATGGGGAGCTAATGCTTAATTCATACAGAATTTCTATTTAGGTTGATTATAAAGATTTGGGAAAGGATGGTGGTGATGGTAATGCGTAACTGTGAGTGTGATTAATAGCACTGAATTATGTGTGTGTATGTGGTTGAATATGTTGTATATGTTACTAGAATGAAAGTTAGAGGCTAAAACATGGGACTGTATAACACAGTGAACCCTGTTGGGGATGATGGTCTGGGGTTAATAGTACAAGTTGTTCTTTCATGAATTATAACAAATGTACAACACAAATATAAGGTGTTAATAATAGGGTGGCATATGGGAAAATACATCTAATGTAAACTATGGACTACAGTTAATTGTAATATTTTAATACTCTTTCATCAGTGGTAACAAAGGTACCACATTAATGGAAAGCATCAACAACAGTGGTGTATATGGGAACACTATTTTTTACATGATTTTTCTGTAAACGACAACTTCTCTAATTAAAAAAGTAATACTTTTTTTTTTAACCCTCCTTTTCTGGAGCTGTTTCCAGTTTTGGGGAGAGGCACAACAAACAAAGTAAGTAAAATATACAGTGGTAAAATATAAGGAAAATATCAGTGCTTTGGAGAAAGTTAAAGCAAGGAAAAGAGAAGGGAGATGGGGAGTTACAATTTAATAAATGGTCAGAGAAGAATTGATAAGATTTATTTCGTTCTGACTCTACTACTATGTCTCTCCTGTAATTTGCCAATATGTTGAGTCTATAACTTTAAAACCAGTAACTATATAATATTATGAATAATATTATGATTTTATAAATATTATTCCTTTCTATCCCCAGGAAGGAAATCAAATCTTATCCCACTAAACCTGGAATGATTCATGAGCCAATGTAAAATTATATATAAATTACTCCATTGATTACTCAAACTCGTGTCACAAGGTTTCATACGGCCTTCTTCTCTAACTCTTTGTTTTCCCTGGCATTGCTAATTGCCTTTGTTTTTCTATACTGATGGAAGCAACATGCTTTTCTCACCATGTCAGGAAGATCATCCATCTTCTTAATCACATTATCCCAAATGTCTCATTTGGACCAGCTGTTTCTCAGGCTCTCAGACAAGGATTTCTTTCCATGTAGCACTTGGGTTAATGCAGCCATTTTCTGGATCTCTTTTCTTCTCTTTTCTTTCCTTTGAATTCTTTCTGTTGGTGCTGCTGCCTTTATTGAAGTGCATCCCGGTTTCCGTTCACCAGGCTGCTGAAAGCAGATACCATGAAATGGGCTGGCTTTTAACGGTGGGGGTTTATTAGCTTGCAAGCTGACAGTTTTGAGGCTGTGAAATTGTCCAAGTCAAGGCATCATCAAGGCGAGTCTTTCTTTCTGAAGACCAGCCGCTGGCGATCCTTGGCTCCTCAGCCGCATGACAAGGCACAGGGCGGTGTCTGCTGGTCTCGCCCTTCTCTTCCGGGTTTCCTTGCTTCCAGCTTCTTGCTTCTGTGGATTTCTCTCTCTCTCTCTGTCTTCATCCCATTTATAAAGGACTCCAGTAAGAGGATGAAGACCCACCCTGGGCCACACCTTAAATGAAGCACCTCATCAAAAAGCCCTACTTATGATAGGCCTACACCTACAGGATTTTAAGGATATGACTTTTCAGGGTACATACAGTTCCAAAGCACCACAATCCTCAAGCAAAATTTTTAAGAAAGAGTACAAAGAAGCAACTAGAAGTAAACTTCCTAAAAGTTTGCATATCTGGAAGTTTGCCCCCAAACTTAATTGGGATTTGGCTGGGCATCTAATTCTTCATTTAAAATAATTTTTTCTCTTGAATCTAAAGGCTGGCACCCCCCGTGGCTGGTGAGAGGACTGACGTCTGTTGGATCTTCACTCCTTTGAGATGAACCTCTTGTTTTCCCTCCCTCGGTGCTCCAGAGATCTTCCCTTAACTCCTGAAACCCTGGAACTACACGGCTGGTCCTGGGTCTGAGACCCTCCCATTCATCCCACTCTCTATTTATTTAGTCTGGAAAAGTTGGTCTCTGATGGTTCTGCTGGCTCTTTCTTCCTTCTTGGTGGAGATTTGAGGGCTGAGAATCATGTACTTTCTCTCCTCTCTTGCGTTCTGTGCCCACTGAGAGACAGAGCAGGGGCGATGCTGGGGAGTGAGGTAACCAGCTCTGTATTGATCACCAAGCGTAGGTGTGCTCTGTGCTGGCCTCAGGCTCACCTGCCCGGCCACGGCCGAGCTGGCACCTGCAGGTCTCCCCGACATGGGTGGCTGCCCTGGGGCTGGCAAATCTGGGTGCAGCCTCCAAGCAGAGGCCCAACTAGGCATGTGTGAGCAGTTTCTCCACCTGTACCTCCTTTTGAGGGGGAGCCTGGGGTGGGAGGCCTGGGGGGACACCCGGTGTGGGCCCTGGGAAACTAGGAGGCCAGGTGTGGAGACTTCTGGATGCTCTTCCAGGATCTCCTGCCAGGGAGATTGAGCCTTTCTGCGTCCCCACTTCCCATTTTCCATCAAGTTCACTTTTGCCTAATGTTCTGAAGGATGGTCTCAGCTTTATCCTCCAGCCATCGTGTAGCTTTTTAGTTTTTAAATTTGGGCAGCCATCTATTCAATCTAAAGGAACTCTTTTTCTTTTCTTCTAGAGAGCTCCTTTTTCATATCCTTTTTTGTTGGTCTTTTGTTTTTTTGCTACCAGTCAAGATTTGGTTTATTGTTTCCTTGATTGTATAGACTTAAAGTGATGGAGAAAATTTTGACAATGCAGGGTAAATTGAAAGGATGTCATGTCTGTAGCCATTACATTGTGAATAGGACAAAACATTGAGGAAATATTCTCCCAGTATTCAAAAAACTATTAACCAATCCAGCAAAGAAGTCACTTGGTCACTGACAAATGGGTGATGTTCTGACACTTCTTCATTGTTTTGCTTTCTGTGACTTGTTAAATATCAACCCACATTCATATCAGAACTACACTCATTCATCGACTACAACTATAGCTTACCAGGGATGCAAAAGTTTGCAAAAATCACGAAAAGTGTTCTGTGAGAATCAACTGGTTACATGAAAATGTTTTGGGGTATAATTCACATGCCACAAAATCCATGTTTTTTAAGTGTACACTGAAGTGGTGCTTAGTCTATTCCCACAACTGTGCAACCTTCACCACTATCTAATTCCAGAACGTTTTCATCTCCCCAAAAAGAAACCCCATAGCCATAAGCAGTCAGTCCCACTTCCCCCGATCACCCTGAGTTCCGTCCCTTCACCCCCTCCTCGCTTCCTGCTTGCAGACTCCTTCCTCGGAGCCCCTCTGGGCTGTCAGCCCCTCCTGGGCCCCTTCCGGCCACGTGCCCTTCACTGTGCCCACCCAGCCCCGTTGTCTTACCCACCTGCCATCTTCCAGAAATTTTGAAGCCCTCTGATGAGCCAGTGGGCTTGTCTTCCCAGGATCTGTGCTGCTGCAGAATCCCCTTCACGCTTGCTGCTGGGCACACACTCTGGGGGAGGCTGCTGGGAGGGGGACGGCTCGGGGCAGCCTGTGCGACGTCAGGAGATATTACGCAAGCGTGGGTTCCCTGGCCAGAGAGTTTGAGAACCCCCCAACCCACAACACAGAATTAAGGGGCTGCCTTTACTGCCAGACTTCTCAGAGCCTTTAAAATATTAACAAGACTTGCAAATCTATAAGACATGTACCATTTCCCAAAGTCCTTTGATTATGGAACCTCTTGGGGAAGATCATCTTATAAGACCTTAGAAAAAACTGATTCAAACAACCTGGAGCTGAGATAAGTTATCAAAATTTTTAAAACCAGGAAGTTGCACATTAAAATAAAAGATCTTTTCTCCAACAACCAGAGGGTCTGGTAACGCGGCGTCTCTGGCCGTGGGAAATGGACACTCTAAAGAGGAACGTGAAAGCTTCCTCCCCAAGGCAGTGTGGGGTCGAGAGGAAACGAAATCCCCATCAGTTTTCAGGTGCTGCCTAACAGGCCTGGCAGCTGAAACCCCGTCGATCAGCTCCCAGTTCTGTGGGTCAGGGGCCAGCTCCCCACGGCTGGTTTCGCTGCTCGGGCTTCAGGGCCCACATCAGCACGTGCTCCCCCGGGGCTGGGGGAGGAACCTGTGCCCACCCTCCTCCTGGCCGTCGGTAGAATCTGGTTCCTTGCGGCTGTGGGACTGAGGTGCCCCTTCCTGGCTGTCACCCGGTCCACTCTCAGTTCCTGCCCATGGCCCCCCGGGGCCCTCTCACAGCTCGGCGGCCCAGGGCAGCCTCCACACGTGCTCTGCACAGCACGTGAGTGCCCCTTGGAGCAGCGGACCCTGAGCTGGCCTTTGTCAGCGGTCACCTTGCTGTCAGCCCTCTGAGGACAGAGCCTGCACGTCAGGGCCCTGGGACCTGCCTGCTCTCCACCACGGCCAGTGGGGCTACAGGAAGTGAGAGGACAAGGCCTGACTTGCTGTGGCTGGAGCTCCACTGAGCTCTCCGGAACCGACCTTCCCGCAGCTCCAGCCGAGACTGGGGAAATGGTCCTGACCTCCCCCTTCAGCCCCGAAGCACCTCAGGGGCTGTTCTTAGTGCAAAGAGGGTTGTTAGGTCCCAGGGAAGTCCGGCTAGTGGCACCTGTGTGGAGGTGCTCTGTGGCAGGGGCCCCTCCCCTCCTCGCAGCACCCCCCTCCCTCCGCTCCTGTGGGCGCCCCCAGCGCACCCACCCTCTCACCCCTGGAGTGAGGGTCGTCAGGTCAGCATCCTGGGTTCTGAACCCAGTCCCCACCCCCTGCCCCCTGTGTGGAGGAGAGCCGGTCCCCTCGGTGCCTGCACCTCTTGGCTAGGGAGGGGGGCGGGATACGGGCCAGCCCGGTGAAGGCCTACTTGGCGTGTGTCTGCGGGCGGATTCGATGGCTGTTCCTTCTGGGTGAAGTTGACTTTTCCTACATCTTCCCAAGGGTGAAGTCTCGCAGAGCTGCATCGAGGGCCGCCAGTGTCTCGGGAGAACATGAGGCCTGAGCCGAGTCCTCAAGGTGAGGAGGGGATAGCCAGGGTGGGGGGTAAGGGGTGCAGCCTTCATGCCAGGTGGGCACCACAGAGCTGCAGGACAGCACGCTGTGCCATCCCTGCGATGGGGTATCAGTCGCAGATGGGGACAGAGGTCCGCCACAGACTGCCATGTGACAAACCCCGAAAACATGATGTTAAGTGGAAGAAGACACAGAGGCCACAAGCTGTGCGAGTCTGTCACATGAAATGCCCAGAACAGACAGGCCAATCCGTGCAGGCGGAGAGCAGACTGAGGGGTGCCAGGAGTTGGGGAGAGGGTGGTAAAGTAAGAGACCACTGGCAGGCATGGGGTTTCCTTCTGGGGTGATGAAAACGTCTGCGAGCTAGATAGGGTGGTGGTTGCACCATCTTGAGAATGGGCTCGATGGCTCTGCACTGTGCACCCAAAATGGGCGGTTTTATGCCATGTGAAATCCGCCTCATTAAAAATAAAAGAAAAAGTAAAAGAGCAATGTCTGGCCTTGGCTCCAGTAGGGCCAGTGGGGGTCTCGGCCCCAGGGCTGTGGGCAGTGGGGTGCTGGGGCGAGTGGGCACCGGAGGAGCAGCGGCTTATGGGGAAGGCTGCGGTGGCTGGCAGGACCGGAGCTGTAGCCTGGGTGCAGCCAAGTGTCTGGAGCTCTGCCAAGGGGCAGGTGGTGGTCGCTGCAGAGCCCCCGACCCGGCCTGCAGCCACTGCATCAGGAGAAGACGGAGCTGGGAGACGGGCCCCCTGCGT
Organism: Bradypus variegatus; assembly: GCA_004027775.1. Taxonomy (NCBI): domain Eukaryota; kingdom Metazoa; phylum Chordata; class Mammalia; order Pilosa; family Bradypodidae; genus Bradypus; species Bradypus variegatus. The sequence goes on along the minus strand of PVKY010014345.1, from coordinate 271 downwards.
GTCTCACCTTCCCGCTGGCGGGACCAGCAGCTGAGCCTATGGAGGACAGGCCAGATGACCAGTCTTTCCGGCCTGGCCTGAGCCCGTTAACAGGTGGCCACTGGCACGGGCCCAAGGGCAGCCCAGTAACTGCCTTTCTAGAAACTACCCTAAGGAAACAAGTGGGGGTATAAGCAAAACAGTCTCTGCAGCTTTGTGCATGGTACAGAAAATTAGGCAAAATCTATCTCCACCAATGGGGGCTGTGTCCAAATATCATGACCACCTGTAT